>JABFPN010000061.1:28403-85656 GCA_022817305.1 Leptoteleia sp. ZL-2020 | reverse complement strand
GATTCAAAAAAAAAAAAAAAAAAAAAAAAAAAAAGAAGAAGTTTTCTTTCCTCGACTCCGTCGAAAATAAAATAATGTAATTTCACGCGACATTAACCACATGAAAAGTCCAAAAAGTTCGCGACTCGAGCAAAGCAGCTACGAACCTAGCCAGCCACTTTGCCACGGCCACGAAAGCAAATCTGCCTTTTTCTATCCCAGCCAAGCCCCCATTAGCGTCACCCTTAAAACATCCGCGAAACCGGGTTCGCGCTTCCCGATCGGACACTTGGCGGAAGTTGGCGCGGACGACGAAATGTTCATAACTCACCTATCAACAGTACGCCTCGGGACACGGGTTCCATCCTCGCGCTTTCGGTTAGGCACCCTTCCACCCCCCTCAATGCGAGTTCTATCCGGTGGGGCAAAAACCGTGCACCATCATCCTCCAAAGTCGCGGCTCATTTTTTGTTTCTCTTCCGTTTGGTAAAACTCTTTACAAGTCGCGCAAACTTTTGTTCCGACTTGGTACCGGAAGCCAAGCCGGTACCATGCTGGAGAACGCGCACTGCCGAAAAAGGGAGTAAAAAAAAGACAGGATTATTGGCAAAAAGCGAACGCTTAACGTCGTTGCTCGTTATTGGTGTCGGTTCGCGATCCGATTCGGCGTACGAAGTGTCAACGGGGGAGCGCCAACGGCCGAGAACCGTGCGTGGCTGACATTCATCGTACGACTAGACTGGGACGTCGTTCTTAGCCGCCGTTGACCCAGAGCAAGCATGCAGCGCTTGCGCTGCACCGCCAAATTATTGCCTTATCCGGAAAACAGTCCCACCTACAACGCAACATGCTCGTGACACCCTGTATCGGCACACACTTTTTCTTCATTATTTCGCCGGCTCGGGCGCATTCTGAGCTCGCGAAAATAACGCGGTCAGCCAGCGCGCTTTCGAAATTTTGCGCTATCGCCGCCAGCGATCGCCAGCTGTTGCGCTGCGATTACGTCGGTTCCACCCCGGTGGGGCCGTCGTACCGAGCGTATAGCTGTAGCCATCGTGCTTTTCCAATTATCAATCGTACTTTTAGTGAAAGGCCGTGACGGCCAAACGAGTTTAGGGGGGGGTCGCCGCGGAGAGGGCCCCTTCGCCACGGCAAAGTGATTCGTTGCCGAATCACGACCACGATTCCACGCTACGGCGACTTTAATTAGGTGTAATTTAGCCCACGAGTAACGGTCAATTATCGTTTAGAGCGGCGAAAAAAAATTCCCGCAGTTTCGGCGATTTACTACCCCCGGGGAGTCGGATGCTTCGGAATAAGATGTTTGTTGTACAAGAATAAAATAATTGTTTTCGGATAAATTAATAGGTAAATAAACCACGTATGTGTAGTTAATTCTTGTGATAACCCTGTAACACTAATAGTTATCTTCACCAAGGTCGGTGTGGTTTATTTAATTAAGATAATATTTTATTTAATCACACTGTAAAAAATTTTTAAGTTCAATCAAGTAGAACCGAGTTGACTCAACTCGTTTTCTGAGTTAAATACGTCTGACCTTAATTATAATTTGATATAACCCTTTTTGGTAATAATATGTATATTACATAGAGTTTATAATTACATACAAAAAATATATATAATAATCACGAAAAATTAATAAAAATTAATATCTTTAGATTGCTTATAATACTGATTATTTTAACTTCAACTCAATTATTACCAGAACAAGATAGTTAATTCAGGTTGGCTGTTTTAACCAACGCACAGTTTTCTCAAGGTGGAGTGGATCGTTGGACTCTTTAGCAGCCTGAGAACAATTTTCGATTATCGTAATTATGAAAAAGTTGGTTTCAGAATCAACAATAGTGCACTTCACTTCGTGTTGAGAAAATTTTAAAGTGGAATCAAGAAAATCAATTAATAATAGAAAAGAAATAATAAGGTTATAAGACAGAATTACAATTCAAACTTTTTAACGAAATGTGGTAAATCTGTACTTACAATCTCCCCCCACCCCTCCACTAATAATTTTTATGCATGAAATCGATAAATTTGTTCACACTGATTTCGCGCTAATTATAGATTTACTTAAATTTAGTTTATTGCTGGTCGCAACTACTTTTTTGTTGACCAACTTCTAAAGTTGACCCCAAAAACCAACTATAAAACAGAGTTGCAGTGAAAATGTTATCGATTGTGCAGTTTACAGTGCCACAACTGTATTTGCAGTTGTGACTTACTAATCATGTTGGAACTATATAATTTTAGTTATGCTAATTCTGTAATTTACTGCAGATAGATAATTCCACAATCCAGATATTGACAAATGAATTAACAGATCATAATTAATTGAGCAGATTTGTCTACCAATCGAACCAAGGTTTCGTTTATGGTCTTTTCTGTTGACGGATTTATATACGATTGTGAATTGTTGCTTGGTATAGGGAACATTGTTTAAAATCAAATGAAACAGTGAAGGGAATGGAATGATGAAATTGCATGTTTTTGATTCTCTGACGCTCTGTTAATGAATTTGTAACAATGTTTATTGCAGTAAAGTTCGGAGCAATTTTTTAAATTCCGAGGAATAAAGTCTAGTTAACCTTTAGAAATAAATTGACACAATGTGAAACAAGATATTGAAAGCGTTTAAAAGCGATCAGGAATTTTTAATTTGATTCAACAATTTGAGAAACTCATAGATTTGTTTGATAAAATTTTATCGCCATTAATTGCTTTAGGTTATTATTTCAGAAATTAAAAAGAACTTTTAAATTTAGACATTCTTTTCTAACTCCATTAGTTAATTAAACATTTGTTTGAACTTTATTTTAAATTTATGCGGGCAGTAGAAATTTCGAGTTGTTATACGAAAAATGATTGATTATCATAAAAAGTATTCAATGTTAATTCTCATATTTTGACAATTATCAACTAAAACTATTACCTCTCTATCTTTCTTAATCATTTTCATGACTTCTTTTTCATGAAATTTTCATGAAATCTTCAGTCTCTAGTTAACAATTTATTATTCATCAAACATTCTATATTGAAACTATTATTTTTTAAATGTTTCTTTTAATTTTAATACAATTTAACTTTTCATATTTTGTTGATTCAAAGTTCGTTATAAAAGTATATTTATTTTATACATAAATAACATTTTTTTATTAAATTACGCGCTGCACTTTTTCATAAATACAAGTATTTTAGGAATTTCAAGCAGAAAAAAGTAAGTTTCAATAAGAAGACATACTTTCCACTGACCGTTAAAAAATTAAAACGATTTCTTTGCAGTTTAAAATAAATCCTCTTATTTTTAAAGGATTCTTTGAAAACTTTTAAAAGTTTTCAGTAATTAAAATCATTTAAAAACAAATTCAATTATATAAGTTAAAAAAAAGTAAATATAGTTTAATGTCATTTTCTTAACTTAAATTTATCCTTTAAAATCAGTCAGAGATACGTTTATCTAATTTATTACTTGTTTAAATAATATTCTCCAATAATGTTTATTATAAATAAAAATAAATTTGATCACATATAGGTAACATATCTAATAACAAACCTTTGGAAGTATATTAATAGTAACCCCAGTCAAGATAATTCTTTACGTACCGATTATCTTTTTTCTCCTTCACTTACACGTCAATAATATTAAAGACAAAGATAAAGAAAGCTGATAAATTATCCGGAGATATGTTTTCATTCTTTTCAAGCTTAATATACGTGTATTCATCTAATAATATATATAATTATTAAAATTGACGTATTTTTGTTACAAATTTTCATATATTATACCTAGCTATTTATGTTTATTCAAATGAATATAAAAAATATTACAACAAAATTTTTATTTTCAATCTTTTATATTTTATATACATTTATAATATGATATATATAATATATAGTATTTTATATGTCAATTAGAAATAGTTTAATATTAGTAAAAGGAACATTTCAACTGTACATTAGAATAAATTTTTATTAAAAAATAAATATGTATAAATAAATAAAAATTTTAGAAATATTTATTAAATTATGCATAATTAATTTGTTCATACATGTATTCTGAACTATGTTAAAAATTCTGATTATTGTACTTTTTTTAAAATTACGCTTAAAAATGAAAGTACATTTACTTTGAACCAGTTGCACATATATTTAACTTGATTATCTAACTGAACTATTGGATGGGTAATGGAAGTGTTGCGGGTGTTAATGTGTCGCTTACAAAAGGTTAGAATAAGGTTTTCTAGGAGTTATGTATTCACAAACGTTATTGTAACCTTCTGCAGACGACGTTCTAATATTCTCTTTACACTTCTGTTCTCTCTGAGTTTAGTCCAGCGATAACTGTTAGACGAGTTAAAAAAGTAGTTTATTATGTATACTGTATATTTTCACATGATATCAAATTTAATATACAAGTTTATATAATAAAATATGTTTATTGATAACATTTAATAATTGCTGAAAAAATATTTTTATTATATAAAGACTATTGTCGAAGACGAATAATTGCTTTAATTTTTTTCCAATTAGACATGAAATAAAATTCATGATTTAATACTCATCATGCTCTAAAATAATTTTATTGTTCGGTAAGTGGAATCTGGTTATTGTAATAAAAAAATCAATTCAAATATTACATGAGAAAGTTTTAGATTACGATCATTGGTTTCCGGTTAAGGCAGAAATAATTTCAACTTAAGTGATTACACGTCAATTAAAAACATGTCGTCTAGTATTTTAAGTTATAACTTTTAATCAGATATCATTCGTCTCAAATTAAATACTTGTATTTTAATTGCATACATTTAAATGATCCTATTCTTTATCCTATAGAACTACTATTTTAAAGAAAATGAACATATTTAGCTCATATTTAAGACACAGATGCGTTTTATCAATTCTTTTTTCTTTTTAATTCCTATTTAGTTATTTTTTGGATTTGACGAATAAATATATCAATTATGACTTTCAAGTATAAGCACGATGACAATATTTGCTTGACAATTGTTTGCTTTGAAACAATAATCGCCAACAAACTAACACTAAATTACTTATAGCGAGAAAATTTAATAAACAATTATGATAACATTTTAATACGCTATAATATAACGCTGAAATTAATTTCATAATAAACAAATAATATATTTCTGTACGCTTATTTTCATGCTAACGATAGCTCACGAATTAGCATTGAAGATTTTTGATTCAACACGCATTTATAATTTAATAGAATTATAATTGCATAATAAAATCATATATCAGTATTTATGTCTATGTGAATTTAATTACGTCTGTCTGTTTATCCAAATTCACTACGGTTTTGAATCTAATTATGGCCAACAACGGACAATTTAAATAATTTTTATTCATTATTCCATATCGACGAAAGACATCTAATAATAGTTAAAATTATTAGATACAGTATTAATAGAGTTACAGTATTATTAAAAATTAATGTAATATATCTAATGCTTTCCGAATTACTCAAATAAAAACAAAATGCTATTGTTACATTTTTAAATAATTAATGATTCAGGCTATATGAATTTTATATAATCTAAAATAAAGAGTTAGTTATGTGTTTCAATAACAGTAGTATTTGTTACTAAATAAATGAAACTTTGTTTGTATTAAAAGTTAATTCGCCAAATATAAATAATTATAATTACCAAGCAATTTAAAATAACAATTTCAATTATAAACATTACAAGGTATATAATCAAAGTGAATTTGTAAAATTGTTAGATCTTGATATCAAATTACTTTAGTTGTCGTACTGATGATTGAATCATCTCCTGAACCTTATATTTGGGTTTCCTACTTAATATTGATCAAGACATCTAAATTGTAGGTAAACATCTCATACGTTTGAATGGATTTAAATTAATGCTCGGTATGAAATATAAAATATTTTACTTGATAAATCGATCTTTTCCAACACTCACCTTAAACCACATTTCAATATTGCCATTAATTAAAAAACAATTACCTAATTAAAATATCATAAAGTAATAACTTTAAAATTTACACATTTCTAATTGTAAATGCTTTGAAACTATACAATTATAAAATGAATAAGAAAAAAAAACAAATTAATAAACAAACTTTAATAAACATCCATTCCTAATTAAAACTGTTAATTTTTGTTTTGAACTTTAAGAATCTTAAAAGTGGAAGCTTTATTTTTCTTTTCTCTAATAATTACAATTGCGTTCTATTCACGAGTAGAACTTAAGATCTCGATAATACTCAGGCTAAAGCGTTAAATACCTGAGTCAGATTTATCTATCGATTGACACGATAAAACTATGCAAATACTTGTTCGAATTTTATTAATCAAAAATTGGAATCGAAATAAAAGTATATTCAATAACAATTATAATTAATGATACCCAAACAACTGAATAAATCTCAACAAGTATTCATTGAAATAAATTATAACAATTTTGACAAGTGATCATTTATATGACATATATGTTTATTTTACATGAATAATTTATGTTTATTTATTTTGTTTATATGTACTATCTCCTATATTTATAAGAAAATATTCGTAAATATTGTTTATTAAACATGATAAAATTAAATATGATAAAGTTTGTTTAGTAGAAATTGTATTAATTATTTCTAAAGATAATACCTAGTGTGAAATCCAATGACTATTGCTAATTCATTCAAACAATGGCCTTACAAATGACATGCTTTATTTGTACATATAATCTTAATAATAACAATGGAATCTAAGTATTGCTCATCTTTCATCCACGACATGCAAATATTTCTTATTTCGACTTCGACTTCCGTAATCTCTGACCTTTATCTTCTCCTCATTATTTTCTTCATTATTGTCAAAAATAACTTTACAGACAGCTCACTGGCTGTAGAAGAAACCGCCCCTTTTATTTCCGAACAAAAATTGCAATATCAACCAATATCAATCAATTATTTATAAATCAGCTTTTCCATGCCGAACGAGAAAGATTAATTAAAATTTGCGTGGACGCCTTTCACGATTTTATTTAAATATTACATAATGGATTTTTTTATGTTTTGCAGAAAAATCCTATCAATGGGATTGCATCCGTAATGTTGGAGATACACGCGAATGGCGCCAAATGAGTTAAATAGTTATTAAATTGTTCGAGTATTGCAGGAAAAATGCGTCGCAACGTTCGACAATTTATCGCGCCATCGATTGTCCATTCGCGTCCAGTTAAAAAACATAGAAATACCGTTGAATTTTTTCGATGCCATTCCACTGAAAATGCGCACCGTTGTAGTCATTTAAACCGAACGCTTCGAAGGAATTTTTTTTGCCTTCCAAATATATATATATATATTTTTTTATATTATATACATATACATACGTGTATAATAATTTTTCTCAACACTAAAATTGTGAATGAAATACCAACACATACGTCTTGTCCGATGTTTTTTTACTAAAACTACAAGTCTTTTGAAATAAGCCATGTAGCATACACGGACCAAAACAAAATGCACTAAAAGTGTTAACTGAATATGATTTCGCGAATGTTTCTACACCTCAACGAAACATACGGAACGAGGAGTATATTCATGCTCGAGGAAACTATTTTCCAAGCGATAACATGTAAGGCAATCCCACCTTTTATATAACTCTTTAATCAAAGCAGCTTTTATCCGTGTTAAAAGCTTTTATCCATATAAATCCATATAGAAAAGAATTATAAGAAATTGTCTGGAATTCCTTAGTTGAGATTTTTCAAGTGAAAAACTAATTTTTAATCCAGACGCTTGAAAATTATTGCGTTGAATTTTTTTCTTATTAGAAAGTATTGTCCTTCTGGGGTTTTCTTACATGAAACCATTATTTCGCATTTTCCTTGAGGAAGAGGAAGTAAGGACAATTATTAAATACTTTTCTCTCCATGAGAATTTTTTCAGAATTTTGACACAAAAATTTCTTCTGAGAGTATTTGTCTAAAAGTAGAAAAATAATTATAATAGTTATTGTACTATTTTGTAATATGAAGACAATGTTAATTTATAAACAAAACTTGATTATACTAAAATCATGTCCTAATACAGTCCAAATTGAAGCACGTAGTAATTGATCAGGCAATGATTAGGGTGTAACGCAAGGTAATAATATGGCTTCGGTCAAACTTACATCGATATTATGTATTACACCCCCAATTACACCACAATATTACCTTATTTAGTATGAGAAAAGATAACACACAAGGATATCATGATATGGTTATTGATATATCATATCATATGGTTATTGATATAACCATATGATAAAGGTTATATAAAATCAGTATAGTTTACAAATTAAAATACTTTAAAGAAAAAGCAGAACATTACAACAAAATTATAACATTAAATTAATATTAAACATTAAACTAGGACATGCTACAAACAATAAAGTGAGTAAGCTATTTACACTTAAAAACAAATATTAACCTTGTTATTTATATAAAAACTAATTTATTATTACCACAAATGTTGAATATTAATTTAAACATGATAAATGACTATAATGTGTTTCAACCATTAATGACAAATGACGTGCTTGAAAAATTACATCAGTTACCGATTGTAAAAAGAACTGGGTGAGATAAATCAATTAATGGAGAGGTTCGCCTTCTCCATTGAGGTATTACAATTAAAAAGATTACTAATGCCACGAATTCTTCGACATTTACATAGAATGCTTTTTATTTGATTAATTGAATTGTTCTTCCTTCTTCTCAGCCAAGTGTGAATTAAAAATTAACAAAGAAACGGCATGTTTTACTTGCTATTATTCGAAATCACCGTGACGACCCAACGTAACTTTTAATAAGTAAAGTGGGCTAATTTGAAACACCGCGACTCGTGTCAAGTATTTTACCGCTTTTATCTTCGATGACTCTTCAAAAGGATGATCCGAATCAAGCCGATTTCAATGATTCAGATCGGAAGTGATAAATACCTTGACAATTTGCCAAGAAAATGCTCACTCATGTTTTGCACCGAGAAAATGAGTATCTTCCTTCAAATTGAATTGCGTAAAGTGAACTATTGTTTCGATCCGAGAAAAATTTTATCGGCTCAAGTGAGCGTGGTTAAAATCTCATTATTCTTCGTTTAACACAAAATGACAAAATCACGCGACCTTTTTCATCCAATAGAATATTTTTATAACAAAATCCTTGATATTTAGAGAAGAAAAAATGTTTCATAATTTATTATTGCACGTACGAAAAACGTTGATTTGCTCAATGATCATTCTGATGAAATAAAAGGATCAAAAGGTTTCAACACATTTGGCAACGTTTAATTTTCTTTTTCTTTTTTTTTGACAACGTTGATACTTTGGTATCTAAATTTTTAGTACTTAATTTTTAAAATATTCAATACCTTTTTAATATAGATATTTCGGACTCAAGTGAGTTCAAATTTGTAAATGGCCGAACTTTGAAGCTGTTCCAGGTGATTGAACATATTCGAACTTTCAGATGCTATGGTAAATTTGAGAGGATCGTTAAAGAGAAAACTGACTTCTCTTAGTAAATAAATAATACCAGCATCCTAAATATTAATTCACTTTACATTTTATAATTCTTCTTTTTTTATAATCTAAAAACTTATTAACTGTGAGTATTTACCAAAAATGAAATTAAAATATGTTCACTTCACACTTATTTGTTGTTTTATTATAATTGATAATCTTTTAATTCAATGCAAAATATTTCACAAAATATTTCAGTTTAAAATAAAATTCACAAACTTTTAATGCACTACTTAAGTGAAAAATTTGTAAAATTTACAAAAAGATATTTCATCTGGCAATCGTTAAATCGCACATTACAATTCATCTCTTAAAGTGTCTAAAACACCCTACTTGGATGAGAAACTTATTAATAGAAATGACTGATCTTTGAATAAAGAGAATTTCATAAAATGCGGTAATTTATTTAGTGTATGCACAATAGAAATTTCCATTGCAGACGATTCTTATATTATTGAACAGTTTTGAACACACATAAAATGTTTTTATACATAATAAAAATTGAAGTGATAAATTACTTGAAAAGATAAATGACTTACAATTACATTTTATGTATCTTACACTTCCAAACTAACAAGAAAAAAAACTATATTCTTTATATATATTTTACATTAGATTTTTTTTGTTGTAAAAAGTATATCTTGTTTTAAAACAAGAAAAGTGTAAAACTCATTAAAATAGTAAACAAATTGAGAAATTAATTTTATTAGTTTAAGAATAAATTATTAAATTACACAAAGTTAATATTGTTACGGATATTAAAGTGTGAAAAGATAAAAGATAGAAGAATAAAATTTAAATAAAATCCATTAATGAGAGCAGAGATTGAAATTAATATAATTCATATATCATTATTTACAGAAATTACTTGAAAGCTTACTGCAAAAATAATTAAATGCTGTAATTTAATAATTGTTGGGATTAACTGAGTTGATTACTGCTGATATTTGTTAAAAGATATTACAGATATCTCTCTTGCTTCCAATTTGTGTCGGCTTTACCAGAATATCCAGTTAAATCATCCGAAACTAATTTGTCGAAGACAGTAATTACTATATTATTGATCTATTAAAAAATTATTATATAAATAAAATTTATTTACTATTTTCTGTTTTATGTAATAATATTTTCAATAATAAAATGCTTAAAAGCACAAAACAAGCTTAGTATAAATATAAGGTAGAGAAATACGGATTTAAGTGAAATACGTTGTTTATAATCAGAACCAGAAATCCTGACCCTAGCTTTAGATAGAAATGAAATTGGCCACGATCTGAACTGGAACTAACCAGTAGCTCTCATCAGAATTTAGTCAGAAAGTTTAACTTTTTAAGAATTTATTCTTCGCAGAATCACTTTAGTTTTTGACAAGTTTCCTGGTATTTCAACTTAAGATCTGAACAGATTATAATATTATCCAGATATCTACTTTCACAAGTTATAAAATAGTTATATAATTAATTTCATCCTAACTTAAAATAACAGAATTAATAAAATGACATTTTAACTAATATCTATTAAATATAATGAAAAATGAAAATTCTGATACTATTTAGTGTATTTAATATTATTCCAGTAATATGCTTTGAATGTTATATATCCGCTTCAAATATGACTGGGATATTATTTAACATTAAATAACATTTCAAGTGTATTATAATAATATTATTTTGATATTCTAAAAATGTTTCTAGAATATTATTTAATATTAAATAAAGTAAAAATAATTTTCCGAAATTTCATGTGTTTTAAAATCGACTGGTAAAGACTTAATATGCCATTTATTTAATAAAATAAAATTTAAATAAAATAATGGATATTATATATTGAAAAAAAGACAAAGTTTAAATACGTTTTCTTATTTAAATACAAATCAAAAGAGAGAAACCAAAATAAGACACTCAATTGTTTTGTTATCAATGACGACATTGCTTTCTTTTTATCGTCACGACCGAATGAAGGAGGGGCTACACTCACAAAAATATTCGATTTCTGCGAAGAAAGCACGTTTCTTAACTAATAGATGATTGAGCTGAGAAAGGTTTTCTTTTACTCAAATAAATAGTCACTACGTTCATTAATTGTAGTTATTTGGCAGAATAAACTAAATTCCAGCTATCGGAATCGTTTTAAGAAAGTTCGACGTCCTTCCCGTGTCATGTTTAGCAATAGCAAAAAACATTTTTGGTACATTCTAAAAATACTTTGAACATACCAAAGAAATATTTTGATCTTCCACTCTAGAATTATTTACAGTATACTACATTTTTATAATTTTCTAAAGATGTAATCATCCTTATTTATTCATGATTATTTGTTTGGCATGCTTATTTTGTACAATAAACAGAATTCCAATATATTTGTGATTTTATAAATTTCATTGAAATGACAAATAAATATTGATATCCTGCAAGTATAATACCAACTAGTAAAAATTAAGTTATAATAAATTTTTATAATACAGTAAAAAGTTCATACTTCTATGCGCACATTTTCATAATTACATTTTAACAGCAAAATTGTGCAATGCATGGGCGCAGACGCGATTTAAAAAATGTTGAGAGGCTTCAACTGGCCGCCGAAAGAATTAAAAAATTCGATCACCTGACAATCGCCTTTCGTATCCCTTTAATCATTTTAATCTCGTAACGTCAAAAGAATTTGAATATACAATCAAAATGCGTTTCTCATGCTTCATTATATTTTAATTGTTTGCTTGACGGCAATAAAAACGTACCGGCATTGTATGCCCTTATTATTCAGGTCATTTCAGTAGATATATTCATCCAGATTATGACAAGGTTTACTCCAATCCTGACGTCTTTATATGCTATTAGAAAATTATTAATACGTTTGAATACATTTACATAATCTTCATAATAATTCAGCGCTTTAAGTTCAGCGTCTAGAATTTCAGCGCGCTCGTTGCGAAAATAATGCTCGGCCATGTTTCGCAATTTTTTCCCCTCGTCCCCTTTCGTCTAATTTCCCGAATTGAAACTTCCCACTTTAATTTAGAAAATTCGAAACTTGTGTTTTGACATTCTCCTACGTTATTTTATCCGCGTTGATATTTATTTGTTTGTTTGTCTTTTTGTTTGTTCAACTTGGGATTCAGCTGCACGTAACTGTGCGCAACAAGTTGTGCAAAACCGTGCGCAGTGAAATTGACCTCTTACGGCCAAATAAATAAAAGTATAACATTGTACCGAATCGCAGTACGTTACATGAATAAAGCATCGCCAGCCATGAACAATGATCAGCTCCAATGAGTGATGTTGTGAAAATTGACTAGATATTTTTTTGGGCTCTCCATTTGACACTACATCAGATTATTTTTATTTCTAAATTTACGTTCAATGGGATACTTGAAACTAAATTTAAAACGAAATACTGCAAAAAAATGAAACAAAATTATCAATTTTATCTATTTTAATTAAAAAAAAACATGTATGTAAAAAATGTAAAAAAAAAACCATAATTAATAATATCATTATTCATATTATGTATAAAAATTATGTATATTAATTATTATATATAGTAGCTTTTAGTTTAAAAATAGAAAAACTATTTTTATTAAAACTATTTTCAATATTTTCAATAAACATTTTCACCTTTTCAAGTTAACTATTAATTAAAATAAAAAAATAATAAAATAATAATAAAAATTATTTTTCTAAACGCATCTTGTTATTACCACGTACTGAATATTATTTAATTATTTTATTTTAATAAATATAACAAATATGTCACATATATAAAAGAAACAAACATTCATACAGTTGTGACTGCTCTATTAAAACAATCTGTTTACCCCTTCAGCAACACTCAACGCTTCCTTTAACTTTTCTCCGCAAAACCGAAACTATACAATATTGATATAAAAACAATCTGGAAACTTATGAAAACTCGAAATCCGTATTCAAGGCGGATCGCAAGGTAATCCAAATGATCCAATGATATCACTTACGTACTAAAAATTTTGATTAAAAATTCCTTTCTTTGAAATCGTTTGAAAAATTCTCTAACTTTATTAAAACCCCGTACAAACGTCAGGCCGTGTTACAATGATCTCCTTTGAAAAACAAAGTTATCCTTCTTAAATTCGTAAAAAGGATTTACCCCAGAAAAGGTTCACATTGAAGGAAAAAAAAAGCTCCTAGGCGCATCTTCGAATACCAACTAGTTCACAGCAGCGACACAGTAATGCATTTTTGCTCTCGATTCAAATAATCGAAGTTTACATACGCTGCTACTGAGCAATCATTTCTTTTCCTTCGTATTATCAGCATTCCAATCGTGCCTCAAAACTCGAGCAAAGTTATGAATTCGACGGATTCTAATGGTTTAGTTATCACAAAAATATAATACATCGCTTTGCGACACGCAATCGCACGCTCTTAAAACGCAGATGATTTTATCTCACTTTCTTCAAGTTTGCTGGTCTCCTTTTTCTTCAAGCTATACTACTTATCCTTTCCAATGGTCTGACTGTCTCGATCTTATTGCTAGCGTTTTGCTTAATTTAAAATGTTTATTATCAGAAAAATATTAAATTAAATTGAATTTGAAAACGAGATTTAAGATTTCTGTTTCAATTCTTTCTTAACCTTAAAAATTTTATCACTACACTGAGAAAAAAGTTATATTGAAATTTACTATACCATATGAGTTCTGACAGATATCGTCTATGGTGTCTATGATGTCTACGAAATTACTATACCAATTATAATGAAATTTTCCATTCGATATAATAAAATTTAATATACTAGTATGATAATAATCACCAAAATAACAAACAAATTTACAACACTAATATAAAAAAATTTACCATATCGAATGGAAATTTTTTTTATAATTGGTACAGTAATTATGCTGACACCATAGACGATATCTGTCAGAACTCATATGGTATAGTAATTTTTAATATAACTTTTTTCTCTGTGTAACAGACCCTTTCGTAATGTGAATATATTTCTTTTGCAAAAACATTTAAATTAACTTCCTTGACAGAAGAAAGTACAGTTTTGTGCCAAGAAACTTCATTTACTCTGCTAAATAACTATAATTAACAAACGTAGCGACTATTTCTTTGAGCGAAAGAAAACCTTTTTTCGCTCAATCAATTATTCGTTATAAAACAAACTCCCTTTGCAGAAATCAAATATTTTTCTAAGTGTATTAAACGTGGCAAATTTCGTGCCAAAAATAATATTTAAAGGGAATTTCACTCCGTTATTTATTAAAAATACCTGCAGCTTACAGAATTCTTGTCGAGACTTTATTTCTAATTTCTTGTATGTATTACTAAATCTTAAATGCATTAATTTTCACGAGCAACAAGAAGTTATTTAAAAACCTGGCAATAATTGTATGTACAATATTTTTTTTATAAAAGACTTCATCAATTAAATAATTAATATTAAATAGTTTTTATAATATCTATAAATATATGCTAAGAAGCTTATTGCTATCATAGATTTATTATTCCATCATTATTTGATACAACTCTGTAATACACGGGATATGTTGGCTTATTTTTTGAACGACTGCTAAGTCGATTTGACCTGATCTGGATGCTGTACACACTGCCACATGTTTCGTGAGAACGTATAATCTCGGATTGTTGATCCGTTCAACGAAAAACACGTTTTTTGCGATACACATTTATACATGCTATAAATTTATCATAAATAATATTATAAATATAACCATACACTTTTGCGAAAATTTGTTGATTTTTCCATGAATTCTCGAGTGAGGTAAATTTCTTATCCTGTATTAGTACAGATTTGTAAAAAATTAATTTTAACACGAATCAGAAATTTATAATTTAATCTTGTCAAATAACCACACGTTAAATAAAATAATATAATTTATGTTGTGTAAAAATGCAATAATTCCAAAGTACATTATTATTTATGTATGTAATAATTTTCTTTTTTTGGGCATACATGACAGTTTATGTTACGCTTTTCGCAATAAATTCAAACACCACTTCCTTGTACAAAAAGTATTTTCCACTTTAAGAGAAATAGGTACTTTTAGAATGATCATAAAATTTTAATAAGAAAAAATGGTTAAAAATATATGTATCTAACAATATAAATAATTATAACGAATTTAAAGTACTGTTAATTTAGCTCAATAAAAAAAATAATGTTTTATGTAATGTCAGTATACACATATTTCTAGATCATAATAAACCATTTTTGAACTGAAAGAAATCGTGTCCAAGCATATTATCAGTATTGTTTTAATTAAATAAACACAGCAGTGGATTCATTACATTAGCATTAAAGTTTATAGTACAGTTTAATCTTATGAATTATTCAAAAAAAAAAATAATAACTTTTCGTGTGGAATTTTGTATTTTTCGTACTGAGTGAAGCTTGATTAAAAGTTTCAAAGTTATCAAAATACATATACTGCTTAAAGTTTATAACAACGTATAATTATAAGGTATTTCATAAAGTGTAAATTTTAAAGTTTTCGTTATAAAATGTCAAGATTTATTCACATGATTTATTATTGTAAGATAAAATTACTTCTACTTTCTTTAACCAAAAACATTAGCATATTAATAATTTCATAATTAAATTTTAAATATTTCTAAGCAATTTAACTTAAAGCAATTAAAACATAATTATAATACAATATACTGTACAGTAAAATTATGTAACAATATATTCCAAATTATACAATTTTAGTAACACATATTATCATACATAATAATACATCATGATAAGATGAAATTCTTAAAATTGAACCTTGTGTAAGCTTGAAAAAGATATATTCAAACTTTTTTTTCTTTAAATGTCGAGATCAAGGACTCAAAAATATTGTTTAAATAAATGTTACATTATTAATGCACTGTGCAAAATATCGATATTTACAATCTGTTTATTAAATTTTAGTAAACTGTTTTATAACTGGTTCCAGTGGTACTGAATAACTACACCTAATAGATAAAACATAAAATATAAAATTTGTTACAAATTAGAATTCAATTTATTCAAATTTTAAATCCACTGGTTTTCCATGTATAATTAAAAAGAATAATTTTTTTTAATATAAGAAAAAGATTCATTTTAATTTTCAAGTTTAACTCTTCATCAAGAAATAATTTATACGAAGAAATCTAACAAACAATATATTTATTGAAAATCGATAAATTATTTGGCAGCGTTTAATACTTTGTTGAAAAATATTTACTTTCCTGTTATAAATAAGAAACAAAAATTGACAACCTTTATCTCTTGTAATCCTATAAAAGTGTTTTAAAAAACTTTGAGATGATAGTGACAGATTTAACAACTTTTAAATGAAAAATCGCGCGGAATACGTGGTTCTAATGCCACTACGAAGTCAATGTCTAAGTTTTTTGTTCATTTTCAGACCCTAGGACTAGAGACACTAGACTTTGCTCAAACTTTTATATTGAGTAAAGTAAGCGTCTGATAATAGTTGAAAGTGACGTAAAGCTTTAAAAACGTTTAATGAAATGGGTTCCTTTCACCTTTGTCCCTTTTTTCTTAAATTCTCTTTTCACATTTAAAACGATAATTGTCCTAATGTCCCATACCAATTTTCCCTTTCTTATTCCACTTCTTAACATCAAAATCTTTTATAATAATTATTTATTCTGAACTTTTATAAGCAGCTGTGAAATAAATAATAATTATTGATTTATATTACACCGCGGGATAGTTTATCTCCGTAAAGAAAAAACTTTCAATGGTCTCGTGTAAGGTTAAACAATGCACCGCAAAAAAAAAGTTGTAGCTACAACAATTCCGATAAATGTTAAAAAAAAAGTCGATATCTGCTGACAATCCGTATAAGCAAGTGGCCCAATCGTAGATTTTCTATCAAAATAAAAAAGGCGAGGAATTGCAATAGTTTTAACACTTCGAACCGAGTTTTATGAAGTACGTGACCTTTGTATCACTCGGTGTCATCGATTTTTACAATTTATCGCAACTTATTCTGATTTCATCAAAGCTCCACAGAAGTTGCGGAAACCGTAACAAAGAAAAGTTTTCATGAATATCAATTTGAACACGATAGATTTTGAATTATAAATAACATTTAAAATTTTATTCCACCGATTGATTAAAGACGATATTGACATACATTCCAAACACAAGTTTACTTTTTCATTCAAATTATTCTGATTGTACCACGCATTCGTATGAAAATAAAGCTGCACTAATGCAAATAAAAAATTTGATGAAAAATTAATAAAATAAATTTTTGTTTATGTTTCGGTTTTATTTGTTTAGTATTTTATAATAAATAATATGATTATAAGATAATTATTGATACCGATTATAAATATTCAATATAAAAATTCAGTTTCTAAGATAATTAATTTCACTTTTTTATCCGCAACAAAACGGTTAAATGAATTCATTGCCAAAACGATATGCATTTTTTAGACAATAATATTTACTTCAGACTTGACTTGAAGAATATGAAAATTTATTACTTTTAAAACTTTATGAAAACAGATACCTTTTTTCGATTTTAATAAACGTCTTTACTCAGTTTCTATTCACAGGAAAATATTTCCAACTAAAAAATATTAAATTTTCTTGAAAAGCTAAAGTTCTATTTTAAAATGGCTGGAATATGAATCCTCGATTCTTAAAAAGCCTTTCAATAAAAAATTGGTTTTTACAAACCATGTAATTCTGATGAGGCAATTATCTTTAAAAAAAAATCACTTTGTAAACTTGAAAGGAAATGATTTTCATGTATTTTACATTTATAAAAAAAAGTGTGCAACTAGAAACTAAACTGGAAACTATTCTAACAAAAACTGACAAAATTTAGTTTATTATATATAATATAAATTACATTTCATATATCGTATCATATTACTTCAATTAAAACTATAATTACTACATTACTATAATTACTAAACTAAACTTTTAATACAAGCATCTAATTTGTAAATTAACTTTGAAGTAGTTGCATAAACATGCACATAAAATGTAACATCGCTTTAATAAGCTTTACAATTCCATGTGTCGAACACAACACTAATTAGAACCCCAAAATAACATTAACAGTCCACAAAATTTATGTATCAAATTTACACATGCGATACACAAAAGGTCAACAAGTCGATTCACTATCGGTATTTTCAACTTTACTTAATTCTGGTGATAATATAAATCACCGATTATAGATAAAGATATAATCAAAAGCTGTACTACCAGAAAAACATCGATTTAATCAGGGCAAATTACAACAAACGATCCAAGGCGGACAAATATTAAATTAAAACATCATTCCTTTATTTCATTAATATTAAAAGTCAATACCTTATCAAATAGAAAAGCATTTCGACACACGAAAAAGTGGAATAATTAATTAATATTTATTAATTGGTTAATTAACTTAAATACATAAAGAAAATAAGTCTTTGAAAATAGTAGTATAGGGATAAAGAAAAACTTCAACATGGAGGTCAAACGTTCAAGACTCTAAGAAGAATACAATTTGTTAGATTATTTAAGAAGAATTCATTACTTTCTTTCTTAAAAGTCTCAAATAGTACACTGATCGTTGGTTCCTGATGATCTCATTAACCACAATACTTGATTAATATTATATCTTCATAATAAGTCATCAATAAGAAAATTTTTAGATAAAATATAACATATTATTTATTCAATAAAATAAAATCTAAATCAAATAAATTTAAAAACATTTTATTTTGAAAATAAAGTATAATAAAGTGACAAGAGATTAATTTTATAAGTTCGCAACGAAGATAAAAATAAAGTAGCTTATACTAAGTCACCCTATATCACACTTTACTTCTAGTTAACGGATCGTGGTTGTATTAAACGCTACGGTATAATGACAATTTGAAACGAAAATCCACTGAATGCGAAGTCAGTGAAGCGATTAGTAACGATACCGTCATGTCATTGATACAGAGCTGAATATAATTGTGCTTAAATTTATGAAAGCGTCAAATGTGCGCGCCGCGCAAATAAAAACAAAAAGTTTTCCGCCTTTCAAAATGATATATGTGGCGCGTTTAATATCATTTGCCAGCATCGGCTTTATTGACTTTTATTTGTCGATTCTCAATGGCTCCGTATCTATCACAACAGTGAAATCTTCCAAGAAAAACCCGGTTATTATTCATATTATCACCTCCAATGATTTATATTGTCAATAAATTTCACCCGCGCAAATTCGCAACTTATAAATAAGAAACCCGACGCGCTTCGTTTAAAACAATATGCAATTTAATTAATTAAGCATTGCAATGATTAATACATTTGAATGTAACATACGTAACATTTGTATTTTGCTGGAAACATCCTCTAAGTAGAGAAAAATGATCAAGCTGATGAATCTATTTAGCATTATAAATTGAGTTTATATGGTCTGGGAGCATACTAATTTGATTATTAAATTGGAATGCGATACCCATGTGAGTGTGCAAACAGTATTAATGGTTAATTCTCGATCAAAGTAATTGAAATAATTTAACAGTAATTGTGTGGCCTAACGTCATTAACTCGGTGACACTGAATGATTTTAATTATTTATACAAATAAGTGAAACTGAATTTTTTTGGTACGGAAAATGAATTTCATTTAACATTCCGAATTTCTTTTATTTTATTCAAAATGTTGACCTATTTGGATGCACATTCATCTACTATCGTTATTTAATGCGAATCCATTCATCATTGGATTTTATACACTGTCTACGAAAGTTGTAATAATTAGTTTTAATTTAAAAAAAAAAACAATGAATTAATTAATAAACTCTTTTATTTAATTATAAACTAATATGTTATTTCATTATCTATAACGAATCAACGTAATATGCAAATGCATCATAATAATGATTATTATAAGATATAAAAAAAAGAATATTATTATTTGTTTATCCTATGAGATATCAAAATTTTCGTTCACTCCTAATTTTAAAGTCAGAAATTAAAACATTATTTACCTTAATAGACCTTTTGTATTTAATAAAAATCTAAAACACGTTTTGCATAAAATAACATGTAATATGCATCCCAAAATGTAAATAAAATTAACATACGTTATATACAAATAGAGCAATTAAGTCAAGATTGTTCAGAATTTCGGAACATTTTGTACTTTAGTATGGAAGGATAATATTGTTGTAAATATACGTACATGAAATAAACGTAATATTCAAGCACTTGAATAAGAGTTATATTTTATATGATATAAAAGTAATTATCCCTCTATGCAAGGTCCATTAAGTGCATCTTTAATGGAAAATAATATTTACAAATTTTCAGTTGAAATCATTGTACATATTGAATGTCGCGGCATAAATGATTAAATACAAATAATTCCATTGATAATAGTCCGACTCTATTTTGCTCGTAATGTATATACCGTGCCATGCCGAAGTAATCATTTGTAAATGTTCGAATGTGCATAATCGAGCTTATGTGAGATTTAACTTAATTGAATCCAATGCCCGAGCAAAACATATGTTTGACAACGAAAAAACAATGCTGAAAATCAAAACCGAGCAAATAAATGTGACAAAATGGAATGGCAGAAGTGTCTCCACTAACAACTTCCAGAGTTGACTTTGATGGAAAAGCGCCGACGATTCGTGTGGGATTTCGTTGAGGAAATTGAGTCCATTTCGTCCAAATCCGACGTAGAAATTCCAACAGCTATCATTCAATTCGTCTGTGAAGTATCAAACTGATGAAATGTCGGATCGATATCGACGTCTAGATTACATTCGACGATATTAAGTGAAGAAAAAAATAATTATAAACAGATGACTTTATGAAATTGATTTTGGTGAAACTTGAGACCGATCGAGCTTTCCCGAAAAGACGCATTGAGAGAAATTTATTGGTGGTAGCTACTATATTTTATAATAATTCGAGGATATGTATGCGTTTATAGTATTCATTAAATTGATATAGTAAAACTTATAAAATACATTTTAGAAAAATTAAAAATTTTAATATGTCGTTATCAAGGAATAGAACGTTACCTCACGGTCATCAATCGTGTACTTTACCACCACTCTACGCAGCCGCTAAAAAGAAATTGTTTCTTTATCAAACTCTAGTGTGAATGTGAAGGGGGTGTGACCTAAGAAGAATAGCTCAGAGTGGTCACATTTTTTCCTATTATATTTTAAAAATATTTTATAATTTTATTAGGAACACTAAAAATGCACATATCCTCGAGTTATTTTAATAAATAGAAACAAGTAAAAATAAATTTATATCAATGTACTGAGCATGGTAGAGATCTGATGAAATAACGTAAATATATTAAAAACAAGGTTACCGGAATTCTTTTAAACTTCGGTTTTTTTTAACATTCACACCTTTCATCGCAATACAACTTTGTTAGTCTGTCAGAGAGCACTCAATTAGTCAAGCACTTAAATAAATTGACCAATTATAAGAAGTTAAGAGGATTGGGGGTTTTCGATCCGAATATGTTAAAAGGATTGAGGTTTGGGTATACTTTAATTTTGTTTTTTTATGTTTCAAATACTTGAACGATATTTTATCAAAGTTTGAATTCAGTTCGCTAAATTAGAATTTTTTCGTACAATTAATGCAAACGGAAGTTACCGGTTAATTTTTAATAATAAATTTTTTACAGAAAAAATAATTTTGGGTATGTATATATGTAATATTAATAAATTAAATACAACCATTAAGAAAATCTTGCGTGTTCAGAAATCGCGGATGTTAAAAAATATTATAATTTCCGCAAATACACAAAAAAATATTATAATGTAAATGCATTGAACACGATCAGAAACTCTGATCACGACTTCTTTCTAGAAATCCTGTACAATAGCTGCAATTCCATTCAAAATGAAGGTCAGGTATTCTGATCAGGATTTGACTAAGTTACCAAATCAATATGAAAATTTTCTTTTCTGTTTTGTAACATTTCCTAATGCTGATATCTACAAGAAGTTTTGTTGAAAGTAGTTTAATACTACAAAATTGTATTTACAATAATATTAATATAATTAAATAATTATAAAGGTCTTGCAAACATTTTATAATTATTATCTTTATGTTCATAATTTGGTCTCAAATATGTTTATAGAAATGTCAGAAAACTTTAGTTTTTCATATTTTTAACTATTATAATTGTTTTTAAAATGTTAAATATAAAATATTGATTAAATGAAATTTATTGCAAATATGTTGACAAGAAGTTTTGTAGACAAATAATCATTTATACCATGTCAAATTACTTTTAAAATATTATTTCAAAAAAAAATATTTATACAGTGAGAAAAAAGTACCAATTTATAATAAAAAGTTAACTAGTATGGTATCATATTTACAAGATAAGTGGCATTTGACTCATCTTACCTACTAATAAGTAAATTAAAATTAAAAATTTAACTGCTTTCTCAAAGATCCACAAACAAATGGACACCTATAAATATCAACATACTTTTAACATTTAATTTACACGATTTATAAATCTTTTATCAATCATAATCATACAAAATACAAACTTTAATGTTAATTAATAACAATTCGAATTTACAATAACTATTCCACTATTCAAACTAGAACTTTCCCCGACATCGTGATTAGACTTACGTCTGCATCAAGTGTTCCAATTGTGTTTCTCACGGCCAATAAATATTAATTTAGCGGTCAACAGTTGTTCTCTTTTATACAAAATTTATTAATTAATACCAATAACATTTCGACTTTTCAATTAAAGCTTGTTCCAATAAATTCCTTCTTTTAAGTGGAATACTTCGATAACATTTGTTAAAACTTCGTCAAAGATAAAATTATCAGGCAAAATTTGCCCATAATGTTGGACTTGTCAAGGACCGAACACCGTCGTATTCCTTGACATCGTATTCGATCGTATCAATGTCTCCATTGAGTATATTTAAGAAATTTTTTTTTCTCAAATTCAGTTGCGCGTTTTTTGGACTATCGGTCACTGTCACTCACGATGCCATTCTACAAGCAGAGCGCAAGAAAAAGAACGGAGCGTTCACTTCCAGTTCGGGATCGATAGCCCTTTTGGCGCGGTCATGTTCCTGTCCTCCGACTAAAATCACGCCGCGAACCCTACACCCGTTACTTTCGTTTCGTTCTTCCTGCTTGATATGCACGCGAAATTGAGTCACCGGACAATACTATTGAGCGTTATTTTCAAAGGAAAAAGAACGCGGATGCAACCAGCCGATCGAAGCAGCCAATTTTTTTACGCTCGGCGTATAATCAATGAGTTCCATCTCATCTTCTCGCACGCTCGGATTATTCATATTGCAGTGAAATTGAAAATTCCGGACGATCATGCCGATAGATACGTTAATTTGTCAATAACGAATTCAAATAAATGTGTCGATTGTGTTTAATTGCAACGAGAAAATATATATTGGAGATAGACTATTAGTGCAATTTCCGGTTAATTTGTTGTGCAGTTTCCGCATTAAATTGTGGCAATTCTCCCAAAAAGCATGGCAATTGTCAATTCGTTAGTCAAATTGAAACTTTTTGATTAAAAGTATTAAAAAACTATTAGTTGAAATGATAAAATTAGAACACTTTGGAACAGAAAATAGAATATTACAAAATAAAAGCCAGGGGATTCAACATTTTAATAAACTCTAATTTTTGGATAAACTTTTATTTTATGTTTTGTCCATACCTTGTCGCATTTCAGTGTCACCAAGCTGCCATTCATAAACTAGTTATAAAACAGATTATTGTGCAAAAATTTCAATAAGAAAATTTTCTGTAGAAAAATCACTACAGTTTATATACGTGTTAAAAAGAACTAATTAAAATTACTAACATGTTAGTAAAGTGGTGACATAGTTTGTCGAGAGCTTTTGTTCGAAAGCGAACAATACTTGTCAACATACTGATACGTTCTGCTAACTTATGATAGTGATTTTTTAATTTTGTTTTTTTCAAGTATTTGAGCAACAAACGGACCTTATCGAGCTGATTTATACAAGTTTTCCTATTATTTTAGGAAAAAGAATATTAAGATTATTTCATTATTCGTGATAAACTAAGCTGACTATTTCCAGCATTTATAAAAAAAATATACATAAATCAACACGATAAAGATTATTTGTTGAAATCTGCAGTAATTTTTCGTACAAATTTTTCCCAGTGTACTGTAACGTTATTCTTAATGTGACATAAAATAAATATAAATAAACAATATTCTTCCATTAAAGCAATTTGTTTAAATATATAAGAAGAAACAAAAAATATTCTCGTTTTAAGAATAATTAATACAAGAAGATTTTGTTTGATTTAAGTGTCTTAATGATTTTTTGTTCAATGTACCATTCTGCAATGATTATATATTAATAATCAATAAAATATCATACGTCTTATTTCTCGACGCGTGTAAACTGTTAAATAATCTTCAGATGGGACAGAACTTTTTAACTATTGATTAAAATGATCGAGAATCCAAACTGATTTGAAATAAATGACAGATGTTCAATGATAAACATCGCGCGCTTATTTCCTTAACTTGGAATAAAATTTTTAACGTGAATCATATGTAATTTATCTTTGCCAAGCGTATCTCATCTTGCGAAAAGTGGAACGACATGGTTGACAAATGTAGCACACGTAAAGCCACGAATTTGCGAGAAACGTTTTCTTGATTATAATAATGAGACGACACGTTATCGTTGGCAAAATGTATGCTAAAGTTCATAATTTGACACGTTCGGACTTAATTATGTAATAACCTCGATTCCATTAACTTTTATGCATTGTTATCGACGACTCCGTTTCCAATTGAAACAATTATGGGAGCACGCTGCCTTGCTTCTAGATAATGCGAGTTTCCTAATTGTTTATAATTATAATTGTTTTGCATACTCATTTCTAGCTTCAGCTCTTCGACGACTTTAATCATTGTATAAATTGATTATACAACTCCGAGAGAATAATTGTAACAAATATTGTTATGTTTTATAATAATTTTCAAACAATTTTTTGTTAATTCCGACTAGAAATTTCGACTTAAATTTATGACTAGAAATTTAACAATGTTTGTTGAGGCGATATCCAAGGTCTGTTATAGCGAAGATAATGTCTTTTATATAATCAAAATTTAATTACTTTATATTTTATGATGTACGGGCCAGAGCGCCATTCTGTGGACTTGGGAAAACAATTTTATTCTCAAATATATATACTTCTGTGAAAAGTTTCGGTGAATAATGATTTTTACCGCTTCCTTTGGAGCAAGATGAGAAAAAAAATCGTAGAATCACTATTCTTTGAGAATATTCATCAGTGCATATATTTTTGCGAATCAAATTGTACTCCCGTGCCCGCAGACTGTCGCTCTAGTCTGTATATCATAAAATATAAATTAATTAAAATTTGATTATAAAATACACCAATTCTGTAACAGCAGGCTTTGGACGTCACTTTAATAAAGTGGCATTAAGTCAAAAGTTGTATGTCTTTGAATGCAATGTTTCACAATAACAGTTCATAAAATATTTCTGCAAACTGAGAAAAAAAATTAGGTTAAAAATTAGTACACTGTATTAACAGTGGGGACAAAGTTTGTTTACATGTTATGTTAATTATATACATCAAAGAAGTTAAAAACTCATAATCTCTTTTTAACTGTATTTTAATTTTGACAAGAAGACTGACTCCGCGTTTTGATATACTACAATAATTTTTAACCTATTTATTTTTCAATGCAATTTTACAGCCCGCTTCACTTGTTTACAAATCGCATTTGTGCATATTTAATATTTAATGCGTAAGAAAATAAATTGTTTAATAATAATGTTTATTATGAGTTATGATAATTAATTGTATTCAATTAATAAGTTTTCATTTTTCCAAAATAAAAAAAAAGATGAAATAAAAGTTTAATTTTGTTAGAAAAACTTTGTTAGTAATAGACAATACTTGTTTCATAACAACGGTAACAATTTTTAAGAACCTTTTTTCATAAGTCAATACCTGCACAAATTAGTCATTAACACGATAATTGTAACAGTTAAAAAGAGGAAAAATGGAAAAAGATGCTTTCAAAAAGAAAACTTCTGTTTAAAAATTCCGACCCAAATGGAAAAAGAAACCCAATTATATGACGTATATTTGAAATATTTTGTTTATAAAATAAAGAAATCTTGTATAGATTAAAATGGTAAATTTTGTAACTTTTAATCTAGTTATTTTCTTTTTTGTTAATTTGAGTTACTTTTTTTTGTTTTTTATACACGGTTTTTTATCATTCGAATTTGTTAAGTTAATATAAATAAGTTTTATGCGAAATTTCATTTGAATCTGGTAACAAGTGAAATAATCGACAATATTACGTATTTGTTACAAAATTTTCCATATGTAAATTACCTGTATCTTTTATCCAAATCCCATGAATAAGCCACATGTGGTTGATGATGTGACACTGAAATTTTTCCATACGACCTGCTACACGAGATGCTTGAGTAATGCCATCATATGCTTTCACACTGAAAGAAAGAAATATCAATTTTTAATACACAGTTTACTTGTTTGGCAATATACTTGCAGAATATGATTACATGGTAAACTATATTATTACAATTTATTAAATCAGTTTATTAAAATTTGTATCTGTTTAATTAATCTGTTTAATTAATTTTAGTAAACTATCTCATATCTCATTTATGAACGACATAAATTACTAATACTGAATAGTGACACCTTATAGACAAAACATAAAATAAGAAGTTTGTCAAAAGTTAGAATTAAATTTATTAAAATCTGAAATTCACTGGTTTCTAATTTTTAATATTCTTCTTTCTCTGTTTAAGTATGGGAATTACTTGTCTACCACGAATGGATACATAAAACTCGCACAAATTACATTAATCGAAAATAAGTTAATAAACAAAATGCAATATAAAATATATTCTATAACAGTTACAATCATGAAAACGTCACGCTTTGTCGTTTAGTTTCAATAAAATCCTTTAATCCAGCAGCTGCTACATATTGGCAAACGTGAATATCTACCCAATATCTCGCACAATTAATTTCTTTTAACGAAATCATACGCCTATTTGAAATCAATGAAATGCTGACAAACCGCCGATCCGGTTTTTCTACGATATATGTCGAAATATATAAACTTGATTTAATGTCAACGACTTTATTGGAAATTCACACTCACGTGTGCCGCCCTAGGCGAACTAAATACGAACTTTTAAAATAATGCGATTTGCGTGACACAATGGGATAATGTCATCAAAATAAATGCGACTATTACTTAAACTGATTCGCTCATTTATTATACAAATTTGTGCAATAATCAACTCTTTCATTATCACCCAGCCATTTATAACGTTTATCTGAAACGAACTAACGGTAACTAATTAAACAGCATTTTTGATTGGTTTCATTTATTTTCCACTTTGAAGCGCGACTACAGAGTAAATCGAAAAACAGTCTTGAATGAAACTAAATTATTACCAGAAAAAAAAAATCGAGCTTGTTATTCAATTGAATCGTCCGCTCGGTTTTGTTTCATAAATTTCGCGAACAATTTTTTCAGCACGGCCCACTTTGTACGATGTGCTTTACAGATATTACAAGGGTTTCATTTTGACAAAATTCGTCGTGGCGGTAGAATGGTTAAAAAACGACAAAAAATAAATGCGTACCGCACACAAACAACACTATAAAAGTTCCTTGCGCGACAGTCGACCATATATTTCGAGATTACATATCGTCGGAGTAAACATATCGTCATAACGTAGGTTCCTCCCAATGTTTATTTCGGTTAAATTTTGATGTGAGTGCATTTAATCAATCGGGGTAAAAGAGCAATTGAATTGTCGGCCCTTGCCCCTGGCATGCATTACGTCCACACTTTCCCTCGAGATTCTGCAAACGGGACAAAAGAACAGCGATACTCTTCTGTGGGGGCTTTTAGTTCTCGAGCTGTTCAATAGACACAATAGAAAGTCACTCTCCGTGAGTAATTCTGTAAATACTAAAAAGGGCGGTACGTATCATGCAAAAGCAGTCAACAGTTAATGACAGAATCATCAAAGCATATTAACTTGATTACGAAATACCATAACCATTATTATAATTACACAATTACAGTTTGATACGTAATTTTATACAACGAAAGAAATTTACTAGTACACTCTAAAAAAATGACTACAATGTACTGTTTGATTCAAATGGAATCTAGTTCTCTCAAATAAGAATCTATTTTAATCAAATAGATGTCTAGTTCTAGGAAAAAGGTTCCATTAGATTTGAATAGCAATTTTTTCAGTGTAGTAGCTGTACTATATTTTATAATAATTCAAGGATATGTGTATTTATGGTATCTCTTATGTCACGTGGTATCTAAAATAAATATTAGAAGAAATTGGATGAAGGAATTGAACTCATTACTTCACAAACACCAATCGTGTTCTTTACCACCACTTCACGCCGATTCTAGATCACGCCCTTTTCACATTAACACTAGAGTTTTTTTTTTCTAGGTGGAGCAGTAGAGTGGTGGTAAAGTGTCTGACTGGTAACCGTAAGGTAACCAGTACTACTCCTCGATAATGACAACTTTTTCTAATATATTTTTTAAATGTATTTCTATATAAATTTTACTACATCATTATAAGGAAATACTATAAATGCACACATACCTCTAATTATTACAAAATTTAATAGCAAACTACTAGCACGTTTCTCTCTGTGCACGTTTAAAAGCAAAAAGAAAGAAGTCTTTTCAATCTTTTATTCATAATTCATAAATAAACTTTTGTTTTTTATTCAAGTTGATAAGATTATTTTCGCTACGATTTACGATAGAAAGATATTCCGATAACTTTGTGTAAATATGACGTTAGGGTAGATCGCGGTGTACGTTGACGTTTTACATTTGTTATGAAAACACAATAAAAATGTATGAGCATATCAAAAACTTCAGAGATTTAGCTTTTATTCGACATGATACTGAGCTATGAAAAAACCGTATAAATAAAAAATTGATTTTTCACAAGGTCTTCACAAGCACTAATATATCTTTTCATTATCTGTTTATTGATAATCAGGTTTATTATGTTAATGTAATATCGGATTTGTGCACTATTTCAAAAACTTTCGGTTCATTGAAGGTGAATACCAAGTTAGAATTTTAAATAATTGAACTTGCAGTACTGCACATTACATTTCCTAACTTTTCGTACAATGTAACAAAGTACGACCTTCACCTATTAACAATGAAATTTGTTAGTGACCTTTATTTCCTAAATAACACGTCAATTTCATCTCAGAAAAAAATGTAATAGTTATTTAAACTAGAAAACGCAAGGAGGGTATGATAACATTTGAGATTTCTATCCAAAGCCCTATGAAAATAAATAAGGTATTAAATCAAAATTAAAATACATGTTTGCAAATTAAGTTTTTGCTTATCGAAACAATCTCATTGAATTTACAAAGCAAGCATATTAAATTTTAATTCATTTTTCTCAATATAAAAAATTACAAATCTTATTAGATTACAGATTGAGCACAATAATTTATATCGTCTTGTTTTTATTTTTTCATTGTAAGAAATTTTAAAATTTGTAAATCAAATATTTAGTAATAAGCAATACCATCTGCTGACAAATATTTGATGTAAATCCAGATAATATAAGCTATCCGTATAATGGAGAATGTTATTGAAATGAGTTTTTTCATAACACTATATTTTTATTAATATCATTTCTTATTACAATTTATACAGCATATTTATATAATATAAATTCAATATGAAGATGTTTCTATAGTGTCAAAAAAAACTTGTACCAAAGAAAGCGATAAAATTGACATGTCAAAACAAAGATATTGATTTCATGTACATAAAAAATAATGAATATATTCTAGTTTTTTACATACGTATACCTCTCTATTACGTTGAAAAAAGTAAATTATTATGTGCTATTTCTCTCAATTTAGCAACAGTATATTATTAAAGCTTTTTACAGATTAGAAAAAGAAAACATTGCTATCTTAACTTTTTGTTCAAGATTACACTTTCAGGGCAAGGGTATTTCGACTCCACTGACACAAGTTTATGCATTGCATTGTCAACGGTGATATGAAATAAAGGAGCTTTTTGATAACAACATTGAAAATAAAATTTCCTTGATTATAATCTCTGGAAGTCACGCCAACCATCCAATGATACTCAAGTAAAAAAATTTAAAAAAGTGAAAGTGACATTTGGCTACAGTATTGTTCACTTGTATGGAGTTCAATAATCGATGAATATATGGCTGATAAAAAGTCAGAGTGGGCATTATTAAGAAATCAAGATGGTCATTATTTATCGTCAATAAACATTTCGTATAAATAATCAGAATACAGGCGGATAATGCTCTATTAAAATTTATTGAGTTTCGCGTAAAAGCATCAAGCCCTAAAACACACGACGAACGAAATAAGTATAAAAATTAAATATAATTAAGTGGAAATAAATAAAAAATAAGTAGAAATAATAATTCTTCACTAATATTTATCTAAATAACAAAATAATAAATAGATTATTAAACAAAAATATTATTAACAACAAATAATATACGTAAAAAGATTATTGATAAATAAATAAAACTAAATAAAATAACATGATTAATGATAACAATTTTAATATTAAAGATAAGTGTAAAAAATTACCTTCAATTTACTACTAACTTTTAAATTGAAACTTCACGTTGAGGAACTATCAATTCATGCTAATTTTATATGAGATTTCTCCCGTTGTGGTTTCCCCGCCTCACTAGCTTTGGCAAATGCGGAATGCTCACAACTGGGCAAAGGAATAGACGAGAAAGGATGGGATCCCAAGAAGTGGGTGGTTGAAAACACAAAGCCGAATATAAAACACAATAACAAATAAAGCACGGCTGTGCGCGTTCAATTTAAAGTGTGAAATTGATTCCAAAACGCAAATACGATCGACGCTCGATCGTAAATTGTCACTTGGTTTACGAAAAAAACGTCAACCACTTTGGAACGACAAATCTTTTCCGGCCACGACAGAAAATTATCAGCTTTTTTGATCCGCAATTTTCCCTGCGTCCGAGCTTTGTATTCGCGTCTCTTTTCCTTTCCGTCCTCCGTTGATTTCTTACGGTGCACTCGCCAATTCGAGACAAGCCCCTCGGTGACAAATCCCAACGGCCACGAGTGGCTTCCAAATTAAAAGCCGGCGGATTCAACCAGTCGCCTTAAAATTCTTTGGTCGAATCCGAAAAATGTCAAACTGTAATAATAAATGCCACAAATCGGGAATATTACATTCAATGAAAGACGAATTTCATCCGGAACCTAATTGAATAAATAAAGACGAATAATTGTGTCTGGAACTTTCGCAATTAATTAAAGCACGCATTGAAAGTAAAGTAAAAAAAAAAAAAACGTGAACGCAGCAAATTCGCAAAGTCGCGGCGAAAGACGAGGGATTTTAATTTTAATTAATTAATGAAATAACGGATTACCGCAAACCCCCCCTCCCCTTATCCACCCCCACCTCTCATCATTAAGTTTCATTTATGTTATATTTTGTATTTGTTTTCGCGGTGTACTGGAGTAAAGAGCGGGGCATTAATTCGTCCAGATTAATCGGGATAACATTGGATTAAATGAATCGCACCGGCAAACGGTAAGAGGCAAGACACTTTGGGGTACATTGACAATTCCGAATATTTACATTAACGCAGATTTGTTCTCGGTTTGGTGCTCCGCGCGCTGCTGGAATAACTTCTAAAATTTAGCATATCAGCGCGGCGCAAAATTATATCAAAACGTTATTATAAGGAGCTATCTCTCTCGCTGCAACAATACATGAGCTAAAACAATGAAAGCTCCGAGCTAAGACGTGTTTAATCTGAGGTGCTTTCAGAGTTACATGTTATGCGTTGAGTTATCTGCTTTCGAGAAAATTACTGATCCAAAGTGCATCTGAGTTACTCAGCTGTTACAGTAATCATTCAACTATTTCTTAAGGATACAAAATATTATTAGCGGATAAGCGCAAATTATTTTTAACAAGTTTCGAATCGAACACTTTTTATCAAACAAATTGAGATTGTAAAAGTGTATTTGACGATATAAAAATGTCACTTTTATTTCCCAAATATTTCACACTAAAATGCAGGCTTAAAAAGTCATCGTTCTTCTGTCACTTTGTTTCGAAATCTTCAAAGGTTTACCTTTGTAATGACAATATAATAATAATAACAACAACGTATACTGATTGAGTATTATAAAAACAATTTCGTTTTAACGGCAAGTTTGTATTTTTCCTGTTTAATAAATGGATGATATTCCCTTTTTTCGATTTAGCTTTGCTGTTTAGTATTCAAAAATATTGCACAAATTTTCTTTCGATTCAAGGACATTGTTTGGACGTGAAATTGAATTTAACATTGGAACCTGTGCCAAAACACAGAAATTCAGCAATTTACGAGTTGATTATAAAATCCGGACAATGTCAACGCGAAACAAAGCCAATTTTTTTTACATTTAGTTTCAATTGAGTGATTTATGAAATTCAAGGATCGCGGTAACAACCCGGCGAGTTAATGTATGTAAATAACAATAAAACTGAAAAATGAAATGAAAAATGTTAAACAAATATAATGCCACTGCTACTAAGGATAAAGATTAAAATAACTATACCTTTTAGCGTGTTAAAATAAATAGAAAATGTTTATTATATTTTACTATTCTTTATAGTGAAATTATTCACATTTCCAATATGTCCTTAAATTGATATAAAAAAGAATAATTTAAATTTCTTTTTTCTCAATTAATAGTATTATAATAACATACTATACTACTATAAATTCCAATTATATTCGCAAATATTATTGTTTTTTGAGTACATTTCGAGTTGAAAATTATCAATTCAATAAAATAAATCGCTATTACAAGTCGAAAAATAAAGAAAACTGTAAAAAAAATATTATAAATTAGCTTAATCTGTAAGAGAAGACTTTATATAAATGTTATACAATGACAAATGAAAAATAGACGAGAGCCAATTTTTCTGACTTTTTATTTTCACAGAAAATAGATTACTTAATCCTCAGTAATTCGACCTCGAAACCGCCAAACTAATGTCTGCTTATATCTTTATATTGTAAAGTAAAAATTATGATTGTTGAAAATAAAAGACATCGATAACATTCAATTTAAAGCGTTGTGAATATTTCACAATGATTACAAAGTTGCAATGAGAGAGGAATTATCGTAATTTGTTTTGTATGATATTAATTAAGTAATTAGTTCAGACACGTTGAATAATAACTTATTTCACTGTTTATCATAAAAATTTAAGTCGAAATGATATATCATATTAATATTATCCATTTGTTTCATTACGACTGTTATTATTCTATAATCTAATAATGTATATAAATGTATAAAATGTAGCAATATGCACATTAGTTTTTATTGTATTATTTTAAATTAAAGATATAATCTATTCCAATATAATAATTTACACCAAATGTATACATTATTTAATAAGTAACTGTCTAATTAACTTTCTAAATATAATAAACTATTTGATATTTTTTAATTTATAGTTTATAACTATATACATATAATTTTGGAATTTAGAATAATTGTTTTCAGTTTTACTGATTTTACTATTAGTTATATACCTATTAAATTGATTACACATATGTCAAACCGTATTTCGATTCATATCCTGCAAGCTACCAGGATCCATTAAACCTAATTGCCGTATAAATATAATTTATAGTCATCAATATGATACTCATTTTACAATATCGACGAAGCAGATGTATTAAATTTATTTATAAAGTCCTTTTACTCCTCAAGTAATTCTATCAGTAAAAGTACGAGAATATAAAAGTATATTTATTAAGTTTTAAATGGCTCTATCGTTTTTAATTCACATCGCTTTCCTTAATATCAATTGTATAGATTCTATTAAATTACATTGATCAATTTTTACATTTACATACTTTTAGAAATTATTAGTTAAATATTTATAATATAACGCCACTTTGCATATATGTGGTAATATTTTTATTTTTTATTTATAAAGTTGTAAATATATCTTTATCTTAAATTTTAAAAATATCTGCTTATTTTCACCGGATTATTCTAATAATAAGTAAACGTCCTACCCAGTATTCATTTGTTTACTGTAATCAATTTCAGTTACAGTCATAGTCACAACTGCATATTGGGAGTTGACTCCAAAACCAACTCTTAACGCGGAATTGGAGTGAAAATACTTCCAACAACTCCATTTACAGTTGCTGCAATCATACTTTCAGTTGTTATAATTGTTTACGCTACAACTCTACGCATGCTGTTGTGTAAACTGCACGAATTTTTCTCAGTGTAATTACCCAATTGGTATTATGAAATAAAAAGAAAATTATTTTATTTTTTTGCCAGTAAATTACAGGAATATATATAAGCAATATTACAATATATATAGGCAATATATTAGCAATACATAGGCATATAATTTCTGTTTAAAATAATAAGATTAACATAGGAGTATTACTACGATATACCTACAATTTTTTCCATGCACTGAATTATTAATATACATATATTGAAACTACAGACAAGTATATTAATTTTGATTATCTTATTCGTTAAATTTAATATATTTATACTTGAATATGTTTTCAATACGCTGGTACTAGAAGCTGCATACAGATATTTTTACATTACAGTCTTTTCTTCAACTCAATCAATCATAATGTAACAACCATATAAGCAAAGCTGTCCTAATCCTTCCAGTCCTTTCCTTTTGTCAATTTATTCAATCAACAACGACAAAATATGAGTGACACCAGCATAAAGAGTGTGATAAATATTCATATACCCACGACATTATATTCATATGCTTTTAAATATATTTTTCAGTGGAATATAATGCGAATTCTTCTTATATCATTACAAGCTGGTACTTAAAAGTAACAGATATTTCATGGCATGTAACCAAGCGCTACTGCTTATGTAGCATATGAAAATAATAACACAATTATTCGTGTTAAATGAAACAAAATTATTTGGCACCGTGTTCAAATCGCACTTACACGTTTCACTACAGTAATGCATTTTTTATTGGCGCTTTTTTAACGGAGGAAAACTTATACTTAGAAAAAGTCCGATAAAGAAAGTCAGAACGTTTATTGGAAGATATTAAAGTTAATAACACAAAATTGAAGTGAAATTTCATTGAGAGTCATTCAGGAAACTAAAGCAATTTTACAAAATTCGATGCGAAATGTCCTCGTTACTTCTTTCTTTTCACTTAATCGCAGAATCCTGATCTATGGGTAATATATTTATGCATTGAAATATGGAAATTTATGGGATAAAAGGCCAATTATATGCATGGCCCTTTTAACCCTTAAATTAAATGCGGTTTCAATAAAAAAAAAAAAAAAAAAAGAGTTACGTTTTATACTGAAATAAATATGACAGGCACAAGAATTCATATACTTGGATCAGGCATATTTTATCCTTGAAAAATTCACAAGTATATGAGACACGTAAGTGTGGTTGTGGGCTTATAAGAAGCATATACACTGATAGCCAGTGATTATGTAAATAAATGATTTACATAAAATTGGACTCAAGCATGTGCATAAACTTTTACATTAAATTAAAAATCTTCTACTCGACATAAGATGTATGCTTGCAATATTTTATTAAAACTTATTTCGTGCATTACATACTGATAGGTGTAAATCTTATCAATATACAGAAATAGATTGTAAAATAGAAAAATAAATGCATCGTCTGAAGTTCATCGATCAAGCAGGTCATGCAGATTTTGTCTAAGTGATTAAACTGTCATATTTCATTATTATCATTCCTTTTAAAGAACATAAATGGATTTATAGAGATTTTTTTAAAAATACAGTGCTTTTTTATGAATTGTTGTAAAATGCATAACAATTTTGTAAGTAATATTGTGCAAGTAATATTGTTTTAAATAGTACTACTGGAGTTTTTTTCAATGTAAACGATTTACGCAAATGAGGCAGTCTAATGAGGAATTAGATTTACATCAAATTTACATAAATCTAGCTATCAGGGTATGCGCCTGAAACAAACATACTTTCTACAAGAAAGCAACAATATGACGTTGCAGTATGTAACATTTTTTAACACACTAATTTTAAATGAAGTGCTTGCATATGACAGCAAAACATGTATATGTAACGAATATAATCATTATTTTAAATTTATAGTGACAACTTAAATAATAAATAAGCTTTTATTCATAAACTAATTTTGATTCATATAATTAATAATGAAACTGAATGAATAAGAAAAGTGCGTTAAAATATAAAAATTTATATTAGTATGCCGTTGAATTTAATCAAGGATAGATTATTTTTACATAAAAATAACTTTAATTTGACAATTTTAGTTTTTTATTGGTTAAAAATATACAGCCACATAAATGTTAAATACAAATAACAATGTAAAAAACTTTGAAAATGTGTATTTTATTCATTTGTAATTTTTACTTTTTTAAACTCTTAGAACCACTGTTTGTTTTGTATAATGTTAATTTTTTTTTCCAAAAATGCAAAGTGTGACATTATCATCACCGCTCTCATATATACCGTTGCAATTAGTCAAATGGCATTTCTCTCCATGTGTGTTGCAAACTTATTTATGAAAGAGCAATTATTTCACGTTACTAACGAAAATATAACGCTATATTATTAGAAGAACTTAAAACTAATTCAATTAGTCAAATGTAATAAAAATTATTATTATTGTTTTAAATTTAGCAGAGAACTAAATTTCAGAACTACTTAATTTTATGAGGAAGCATTAGAAGTTTCAAAATATTGATTTTCTCAAAGTGCGAAAAAACAATTGGATCAAATTCAATTTGATCTTATTAAGACAAATTCTGTAATCTTTTATTTATTTTAGTTGTTAAATAATATTTAACAACAATTTACTTGCCATGTATTATAGAATAATGCATAGAAAAGAAATATGACAATTTATTTAAAATACAATAAAAGGACAAAAACAATTTACATTTAAAAATACCTTAAACCGTTCAAAATAAAATGTTATAATCTTCAAAATGTAAACTACTATTTTAACAATATATATCTTTGAGTGTATATAATAACAACTAAAAACTAACTTTAAACAAACTTTTTGTGCCCACAGCAGTATTTCTTGGTTACTATTGAAACAAATTGTCCAACAGTAGTGTAGCTACACGAATTTGCCCTTAACAGTAAATCCAGTGACATAAATAACATTTCGATCGCATTTACTTCACTGCACAAAAAGACAATTTTCAAATTACAAAACAATTGAACATAATAATCTAGTTTTTAACAAGCTGAAATTTATTGTTTTCTTAATGTACTAAAAATGTTCTTTTTTTATTATGAATATTCTAAGCAAAATTTAAGAGAACTCAATTTTAATTATTATTACTTATCTCAAAGAAAAAATGGTTTATGATGCCTGCTTGATAGTAGATAATATAATAATAAAATTATTATTATTATTGTATATTAGAAATTGACATAATAAGTAAAAATTAATAAACAAATAAACAAAAAAATAAAGTTTGTTATGCTCAAGTCATATTAGAAACCACAGTACTCCTAAACAAATAATTTAGACGTACAACATCTCAGACATTTAAATGTCAGAGATCTGCCAATTAAGTGGAAAAATAACAGCAATATAACAATAATACCGCAAGTATATTGTACATTTTTTAGGTTGTTGATATAAAATATACCGATCAATATTGTTTTAACTTTACTTCTTACCTGAATGTTACGATATTGCTCTCTGAAGTCTTTTTGTTGCTACAACAACGTCTGCTTAACCTTCTAAAGTTCCAAGAATGTCAGCTATATAAGTGTTACAATCATACGTAATTAAAATAAGAATTTAAACCGTAAATACAATGTGATTACATTTTTATTTCATAATACTTGCCTTGTTTTTACTTACAATAATATTATTTTTATACGCATATTATAATTAAACATCTATACGTATAAAGCGACTACGATACACATCATAAATTGTATTATTATTACTACTAAATGCTTCCCGGAAATTTTCAAACGCGTCTGATTTCGCGTATGATGGCGGAGCCAATCAGAATTTACCATTCCATTAATGCTATATTTCAGTGCGTCTCTCTAACTTCTATCTTTCTCTCTCTAACTTTACCTAGAGCGTCTAGAGTATCGCGGGTTTGATCCTGGTAATACTGGTACCATTAACATTGCGAGGTGTGCGCGCGCATCAAGAATGGCGATTGCTGCTGCAAGCTGTTGGACACAATTGGTTGGGTTAGTTAGTATGAAAGAAATTCTTCTTAATAAAAAGGTGGTTTAAAGCCCGAAAATTACGTTCCATGCTCGTAAACTGCAAATACAGTTTAAACGCGCACTATTCACTGGTTTCGTAGCCTGAATAACAAGACACTACAAAATGCCAGTGGTGAGTTCGTGTAATTAATTATTTGTTACTTATCATTTTTATATCAAAATGATCCACTTTTATTGGGTTTTTTATTATTTATGATTATTACTTTTATTTATATGTCAACAAAGAGAATTAAGAAAACAGTTCCAAATAACTTTTAAATGCTCTACTTTTGTTTGTATACATCAAAACACTTTGGTCCCATTTTTTTTTAATACGGAATAATCAATGTCTTATTGTAACTTATTTGATTAAGTTAATAAACTTTTTTCAAATTATCCAAAATGTTTGATATTGTTATTGTTTCAATTATCTACACTTATTTATAATTTTTATTTTGTAAATAAATATATTTTGCATTCAATGTTAAATTACAATTAACAATGTCTGTCTGTTTCATATTAAAAATAATTATTTAAAACAATTATGATAAAGTTGAACATTCGTATTATTTTTATAAACAAAAGTAATTAATGCCAAAACTACTCACAGTTGAAGAATTTAATCTGTCAATTGTGTTCATGAAATCATCATTTAATATTATCAACTTTTTTTTAATTAATCAGATGTAAATTATTATAAAAATATTTGTTTAGTTCATAATCAAAAGGAATATATTATCAATATTAAAATCTTAAATTAATACAACTTTCCGATGCATATATCAAACAAGAATTTTATTTAAATTTGCCGTGTAATACCTATACTCAGTGTTCTATTATTAAATTATTAAATTTATATGGATTGAAAGGATGTCTTTGTCATTAGAATATGGCTTTTATTGTTGTAAAGAAGTTATAACCCATTGTATAAAAAACAATTATTCATTAAAAAAGTATTGAAGAACATTGATTTATTTATTTTAATAATGCAGAATTCATAAGAATATTAAACAATTAATATTTAATTTTAATTTTTATTATTTAAATTATTTATATTGTATCTTTAATATTATATTTGAATGATATAATAATATTAATTCCTCTTATTAAAAATAATTGCTATTATATTAATTAATACCAAAAATTTTAATGTATAAGAAATTAATTATGAAAACTCATTTAATCATTCAAATTTTATATTATCTATCATAGCGTTAGATTTTTATCTAATGAGTATTATTTAAAATTTCATATTTAGATAAAATAAAGCAAGTTTTTCAATAAGAAACAATAAAGTATTGTAGTGTAAATAAATGTGTTTATTTCCTTAATCATAAAAACTGAAGGACTCTTGATGAAGTGAAACATTATAGCAAATAATTATTTTCTGTATTAAATTTAGTTAAATGAATAATTTATACTAAAAGTAATTGCTGTATTCAATGTTATTAATTTATGATAATTATGATAAATCATCTTTAATACTCTATTCTATGATACATTTATAACTATACTATACATTTCAAACTATTACAAACTGGTAATTTATTTCTTTATACTCATATATCTGATGTATAAATTTCATAGGGTAATCATACTGCCCTAACACCTTTAGAAGATGTGTCTAGTGGACGAGTCCAAAGTGGGGGAGGAGCAACTCAAAATTGTTTGAAAGTCTTCATACCAAGAGACTATAGCGAAGGCACAATGGTTAAGTTTCAAACTCGATTTCCCACTGAACTTGGAGATAGAGTATGTATTCCCTGTGAACTGTCAAATGCCATACATCATCAATGACGTTTCTATCAATTAAAAGTTAATCTGCTATTAAATTCAAATTTTCAAATGAAATCAAAATCTATGACTAATTACTTGGCAAATTCTATTAAATCCTTCAAATGTAATATTTTAAATTTAGTTACTAAATTATTTAAATGAAAAAAATTGCTTTGATTAGTTTTATTTAAAAAATGCTACATTTAGAATACTTTAATATTTGTAATTTATTAAATACTTCATAATAAAATTATGTAATGTAAAAATCTTAACAATATATAGTAATTATCAAAAACAATTATTCTCGATAATAAATTTGAAGTTAAATTAATATCTCCATGGAGATTTATAATCAAATAATTCTGTCTTTCAGCTGGATAGACAGTCGTTTGAATACACTATCAACCAGCTGAATAATTATTTCGCGGAAGCAGAGCGTGCAAGTTGTTCCACTTACTGTGAGGGCTGCCTGGCATGTTTAACTGGCTACCTGATCTACATCTGCACTGAAACCCATTATGAAAAGTGTTTAAGGAAAGTGGCAAAATTCGTGAGCGAACAGAATGATCGGGTGTACAGGCCAAGGGGTCTGTTACTTACAGACCCGACAACTCGTGGCCTCAGGTTAATAGAAATATCAGTGTTGGATAGACCCGCGTCGTGACTGCATGTCAGCCGATCCACGGAGTTCTTCATGTGACCCGAGCATTTCTGCCTTCTCAACAGAGCTACAAATCCACGTGCGATGTGCCACAAAGCTATAGCGCCGTGGATTGATCCCCCGAAGTGAGAAAAGTCCTTTCCTCAAACGGGGGAGCGGTTGTAAGGAACAAACTAAATGTGATGACGCTCAGTTCTATTCATTTTTCAATAAGAAAAATAAAACATAGCTAAAAGTTTTTTTAAATGTGATCACTTTGAAACATCTAATGCAATTTAGAATATTTTGTGATCAAATCCAAATTGATATAATAATTTATTTTTATATAATACTGAATTAAGTAAATAATTTTGTAACCAATTAAATTATTGAGATAATGAAAAAACTACCTAGGAAATTACATTTCCTAAGTATTCTGTTGAATTTAAAACTACAATTTATATTCAAGGATGTGACAAGTAAAACTGCCAAGTTAATGTTGATTAATTATGATTTTTACTATTATTTCAAATAATGAAAATTAAAATATTGTTCAAGGTTTATGAATTAAGAAATCAATATTTTATTTTGAAATTTTTTCATCTATCGCATTATTAGTTCGTTAATACATGTAATATCTGTGCTAACCTATTGTCACTATAAATGATTTTGCAGAGTCATATAGTGTTTTATCGGTAAAGAAGATGCTATCGAACTGATCTTCCACTATCATTATGATTGCATTAATGATAATTTATATAATTGTAACTGTTAATTGTATTATGGTAAACCCATAGCTTGAGCAAACCATGTTGCTTTTATGAATTTTTTAGCACGTTTTTTGTTCATTTGAACCTTTAATTGACACGTCATGATCAATAAGACTGAATTTTAACTCTCCCTTAATGGACTTATTTCTTTTTATCCTTGTTTTTGTTACAATATTCGTTCTCAAATATCTTTTTCTATAATAATGTTTGACCTGACTAATGTAAAGTTAATATTTCCCGTTCATTTTATTTGTATTAACAAATGGATGATATTTATATTTTTAACTCAATTTAAATAAAAATTTTAAATTAAAATTGTGTTTTATATAATCCGCTTTTTCTTCATCTTTTATAATCAATTTCTGCTTGGCAATAACTCGTGTATCTTATGCACGCATTCAAAGCACGCGACGGTACATTCTCAGACGATGCATTTAGTTTGCATAGTACAAAATATTCTAAAATGCCAAAGAAATTAAAATTGACTTTTATATAATCTTTATCCAAACAGAGACAAGATCGCGAAGTCTCCTGTTAAACAACAGTTTTCGAGCTTCACATAAGACATTTAAAAGGCAACTCAGAATATCTTTGTGATCCGTACTTCCGCAAAGTATCTTCCACTATTCCTTTATTTATTTTTATCTGCTGTTTTTTTCTCTTTCCTTTTTTTCTCCAATATGCAGTTTTAACATACCGTACAAAGAACAGATAGAATTCTAAATAGTTTCGTTCCAACTTGCCATTCGTATGGCACGACTGAACGAAGTTGAAGGTGCATTTGTACGAGATTGAATTTGAACTGTGTAATTGAGAGGTCCATGGATTGGCTAAGGATTAAGTGTGAAAGGAGCGGTGTTGCACAAAGAAACGTGTTATCAATGTGCGAGCAAACGTATGGTTTATACGGCAAGAAGTGTGCATAAACATACATTATGTTTTTCGATTTTTTACCAAATGTAATATACATATATGTATATATTAAGTTTGAAAGTACTTGCACGGAGTCAGAAAACATACGTTAAACATTTTTGAAATTTATTATTACAACATTTCATACTTTTTAATATTGCAAAAAAAACATCAAACAAAACAAAATGACATGGAAAAATGAAAACTGGAACACGTTGTGACATTATTTATTGAACACACTGTTTATATGTAGCTGCATCTCATTGTACATACAAAATATTATGTCAAGTCACTGAATTGATGACATTGATTTTATTAGATTGGTATTATGCATTGTAATTAAATTTAATAAAGTATCTCAAATTAAAGCGAATAGTCAGTTTTTTCAAGAAGTAGTTATAAGCATTAATTGCAGTCAATGTGCCAATCATAATAATAAAATTGATTGTGTCTTTAAATAATTAACTTTATTCTTGCATAACTTTTGTTATTGATATAGTTCAGATCGGGTCAGATAAGAGCGTTTTTTTGTTTTGTTTGAAAGGCCGATTAGAAATAATGTTTTAAAATATTATTTGATTTGGTCATCACCAAATTGGTTTCTTTTTAACATTTCTAAGTTAACTCTTGTAACGAAATAATATCTTTTTTAACTGTTTCTTTACCTAATAAAGAATTATAATTTGGGAATGAAAACCTTATAAATTTACTTTATAATTGCGAAACAATAATGAAGTTCGTTGCAAGTATTAATTGATAATCTCAACAATAATAATTCGAACTCCTTAAATGTGAATTTAACATTTCATCACTTTAATCGTATTGTTAGTATTGGTTCCGTTAGATTGTAAGAGTAATTTATATTCAGTGCATACCTAGTTAAAAAAATTTTATTATAAAACTACTTCTGTTCAAATTACAATTTCAATAAAATAATATCTTCAATAAAAGAATTTATATTTTGCGTTTTCAACTAAATTATTAGCAGTTGAACCGGAATATTTTAATTATAAATATGTATTAAAATTACGATTGAACTGTAAATGGAACAGAAGTCTATTCAACGTATTATTATTTAATTTACCTTTAAAAATTAATTAACAAAATGTAAATTGTGCAATATTTTAAAAGTGATATATTATTATGGTATTATCATTAATTGTTTTTAGCGCTTTCAACTTCATTATATATTTTTTATTTCGAGATAGCTTTTAAGCTTCCTCGCTTTATAATTTGGTGTTTACATTAAATTTTGTAATGTATTATTATATTTATTTTCTTATACAAGCTTATATAATGAAGTACGATTCCAGATATATCTGAAATATTTAACATTTTATTGATCTCATGATATACTACACTGTACTATTTATATGACTCATACGCTATATAATTATTTTTATTAAAATTATTTGTTGGGTGTGTCAAAATGTCTAAAAGCTTATCATATGTAATAAGGGCATTTCCTGTTTGAATTTTTAAAGTAATAAAAAAGAAAGTAAATTATATATGTGTAAATATTTTGTGATATATATATGTATATATGTATATATATCAGTTTACTTTTAATCGCATATAATTTCCATGTAATTATTTGTCAATAATATAATTAATTTATGCTTTTGTTTAAGATTTAAATATGCAGAAATTTTTAATTATAATAATAAACATTGCACAGTTCAAATTAAAAATGAATAATGTTTTATTAATTCGAGTTGTATAAAAATTCAGATTCTTTAACGACAGTTACAAGTTATTTAGAAACACAACTATAACTAAGAAATGATTATGTTCTATTATGTATTATTCCCAAGGAACAGGATGTGTTTGGATACATAACGTGGACTTATGTACCACCTACACAACTTGGACTTCTACATCTACCCGGATCTATTAATGGTCTGAAAATAAAACAACACAATATAAATCTCTTTTTACTTTAACAAAAATTAATTACAGTTGAGCAGTAGTATCACTACATTATTAATCATTATTATAAAATATAATTGTCTTTTTTATCATTTCAGAACTGCACGACATTCATTTCATTTTTATATAAATTGTAAGTTTATTTCAAATATAAAGCTGCAACTTTACAGGTCATCACAATTTAATTGGTGTGGAAACATAACATAATTAAAAGATGTATTCCGAACCTGACAATTTACCATACCTGTCCGTTTTCGGTGACTGTGTCGCTGTTACATTGGAACAAGACATATCGCACATGTATTTGAAAATAAGGGTCCCACAGAACGAACAATTTATGTTAGAACTTGGATTCTGTCACATAAAAGAGTTTTCATTCAAAAATCACATATTAAAATTCATTTAATTACTCATTATTTTATAATGAAATTAGAATTTATTCGAATTAAATTTACGATCCATATTTTACTATTCAAGTGCTCTACTTATTGACCATTATAATATTTAAAAACAATTTTATCAATGTTTGAAAACAACTTTATCAAAACTTGGCGTTTTTCTCTAAATATTAAAATTATTTGATAATTAATAATAAATAATACCACAAGTGGTGTCATCGGCGGTATAAATATTGGTAATGGACCATATCCAGCCATACTCATAGAAAATGTGAAAACGTTTGGGGTACCTGAAAATAGCATGAATTTTAATATTCTAATAAAGCTTGTGTTAAAAAAGATATGTAGTAATAAATTAAAAAATATCAAAGGATGAACTGAAATGTATTAAAAACAGCGATAGTCTACTTATAATAAACGTTTTAGGTGATTTATAAAATGAGAATAAAGTATTTTTATGTTCGTAGTTTAAAAAATCCCGTTCCATCCTTATGGATTGATAATGATATAATAATAAAATAAATGTTATCACGTTACAGTGTTTTTGATTAGTTAATTTTGTTTAATCTTTCTGTTGCTCCAAAAAATTGAAAAACATTCATATATCTATTCTATAATGATTGAGCGGGGTCTTTTAATAAAATTATATCAAGTTCTTCATAAAATATAACTATCCATAAATGATTTTATATTCTTACCAGAGCCAGAAGCTCCAGTATTCCTGTTGCCATCATTGTTAATCACATTATTTATTTCTATTTTAGGTCGCAATTCTCGTAGGAACGCAGTCGCGTTTTCCCCCAATAAACTATTGTTGACATTCACCGTGGTAGCAACATTGTGCACAGTTGGTCTGTCATTGCACTTATCGTTATTGCACTCTGCCTCCACAACCCTGTTATAAGTTTCCTCGAGCCTGACCTTCCTCTTGCACTTGACATAGCAGTCATCGGCGCATCTTGGTGTCGTGCAGTCACCTTCGAAGCATTCTTCCAAACACACCTTGCTACCTGGACAGAAAGCAATCTCGTTTGCAAGAAAAAATGTATACTAAATTAATGGTATAGTAGCGTGCGAAGAATGAATTAATAGCTAACCAATGAACAATCATCAAAGATGAAGCGTTGTAAATGGAGATTAGAGTCATTGTGCTCGTAAAGCACATAAATTATTTAATAAATTTGAGATCATTTGATATATATCAATTACATTGTTATATATCAATTACTATATAATAACTTAATTATTTTATAAACTGTTAATTGATCGTTTTAAATTTTAACTTCAAATATATATTTGTTACTATATAAGAATAAGAATTTAAAGTAAATATAATCTTGAATAAATTTTACTTTTTATAGAAAGTAATCTGGGCTTTTCAGTCAAATGCATTTTTTTGAAAATTATTTGAACCTTTAATGTTATGAGAATGCAAATATTTGCCCCGGCTCGTTCAGATAAATTCATTACTTTGAGATTTACATTTCTCTTAAAGGAATGTTTATAAATGAGGTGTAGATATCTTCGTTAAGATTATAAAAGTGTTATCTGAATTTCACGTTCCCAACGATCTCAACAAGTTTGTGTAGCTTCAGGATAAATTACATCTTAATATTAAGCTTTTAATTTCAACACCAAATTGTTTTTAAATTTCATTAAATTTAAAAGTAAAACTTTAATTTAACATATTAAAACCCCGTTTAATAATAAATTTAATATATTTTTCATTTGTAATCTTTCTTTTGCAGAATGTTATGGGAATCCTTGTGACTTTTTATATCAATTTCTTTCTCACCTGGTGCATTATGCTGTCTTTTATGTCTCTTGAGGCACTTTATATAGGTTCGATAATCCGGGTGTTCGCACTCTGAAAGGACTTTTTTCTCTTCTTCCGTCAAAGCTTGCGTTTCATCGCGTTCAGATATCGCTCCGCCAGTAAGGCCAAATCTCAATAAGAAACAAAACAAAACCAAAATTGGCACTGTGCTCGATCCCATGGCGATGTGAAATGGCAGATTTGCGAGATATGCGCTTCTCTTTATATTTCATCTCAGGGAGACACTCTTTTCATTCCACTTTATACGAGCAAATACATTCTACAGAAATGTTTACACATAAAGAACAGGGCGATGCACTCGACTAACATTTCACACCGTAAATTTTTTGTTACGGGCTAATCAGGATAAATCAACAATTTGCACGGCTTATCTGCGGTGGGTGCAAGCTATGCGTTAATTGACTAACGATGGCAATCCGCAGCATTATAACATCCCGTTCATTTGGCAGCGCAAACATTTTTTCGGGGAAATACAAATTTATACACGGAGAAAGGAAAATACCAATTTTTAATAAAATTTACTAATTTGGCAACATACCTGCAAGATATCTTTATATTATAAATTGTAGTGATTAAAATTCTGAAACTAGTTCATTAAAACGCATAATGCTATGTGCAAGTTGAAAACTTCTTACACTAAATATCATTGTATGGGAAATTAAATCATTAAAATTTAGAACTCAGTTTATGAAAAATAGAAATTACACTATTTTTCTCTACAATAAATTTAATTTTTCCCATAAAATAATTAATTTTACAATTTCCAATAAAAATGTTATTTGCAGAATCAGTTTTCGCATAGATAATTTTGATCATGCATAACAAGTAGATCACGTTTCGACGATTAGAAAATCGATTCCGCACTTCTGATTGAGGTCAGATAAAATGTTGAAACACTTAGTGGCTGCTAGTGAATCTGTTTTTTTATTTGATAAAATAACTATAGAACTATACTGCAATATTGAAATAATTTCAATGAATAAAAACAATAAGTTACGACATAACATTATTGAAAAGGAAAATCAAATGCAGATAAAATCAATATTAAATAAAACTTCAATCGCTGAAAATATCTTACACTTATGGTATGGTGTGGATCTAAATAATAGATAGTTGTGTTTTCTTATTGAATGCATTTTCGTGAAATATATATTTACAATAGTTCGTTTTTGTATTTGCAAACATTTCATACAGTATAATTAGTAATAATCTACATAAAAAGTATCGAAAACTTATTCTAAGAATCTTACAGGTTTTAAAACATTATTTTTTATCTGAGTAATTCTGTTTGAATTAATTTATTTCAATGAATTTGTATATGTATATGTATATATATATATATATATACAAATGCAAATACATACACACGCATAAGCATTTATGTAACTTAACACAAATGTAAATAATAAACGTAATGAGACATAAAACTGATCTTTTGGTTGATTTAAACATACAAACAACAATTTCAATACACAAATAATAATAAAACATATGATGTCTGTACTGGTATAACGCAAAACAAAGAATTTATGCATTCATTTCAAATTTGCATCTAGATACATGTAATCTACTTGCGAGATCGCAATCTACTCTTCCCTATCAATCTTACGCTTGCTTATTTACAGATGTTAGTACACTTTTTCTACATAAATTAATGTTAATAAAGATGAAAAATTTACACTGTATATATTTTTTCATACTTTTATGAACTCTGGAAACTTGATTCATTCCAATATCATTATTTTGCAAGAATAAAAATAATAATAATGAAAAAACTGAATATATATCTGAAATATTTTGAATATATGCTTCAATTCAAATAAATGAAACACTTCCAGTGTTCATTAATACTTCCAATCAAAACAATCTCGTGGTTTTTATTCAATTGACTTAATCATTTATAAGTTTTATCTTTTATTGCAAAGAAATTCATTTCTAAAAACAAAAAATATATATATAACAGATATCTTTGAACACTAGATAAGTACATTTTTATACTGTAGTTCTTACATGTATTTTGCTTTGAAATTTATAAAAAAGCTTTAAAAATAAGTATTTTTCAAAATGAATGTAAAAACTACATTACAATTTAATTTAGAAATAATTTTTCTTAATATGTGGTAAGTCAATATCTGTTGTTGCCGCGTTAACTTATTATATTGGTCAACAAATAATTTCATATATCTCTTCAGTTCGACAGACCAGACCGCCTGACGTATGTAAAAATTACAAAGACTTCCAAGGGATGCAAAGGTTATGATAAAATAGTATATTAATAAACAAATATAAACTGTACTAATAAATGATAAATCATTCTTATAATTTAAGTCAGTGTTTAATTTTTTTTACAAATGACACTTTTGCAATGGGTGATACTATATTACGTAACTAGGGAGAAAAGTCAAGAATTATAGATGAGTATGATTTGGCCTTCAGATCCAATTTCATATGATCACATATCATACGTTCCATCAACATGATATTAGATCAGATCCCAAGTCAGATCAAATCACATGAATCTAAATCTGAGACATTCCCTTCCTAGTAATTTATTTTCTTTACAAATGTAAGGAGAGCAAAAAATTTGTTAATGAAATTGAAAATGCTCATTTACTATTCTATGACAATAAATGAACAACAATATATAGGACTGAAAACAATAAGAAAAAAATATTGATTTAGTTTCTAACTTATCATTTTCCCTCTACTAAATACGGCACAACAAACATGAAAATTGAACTTTTCGTATAAGTGTTGTATAAAATTATTTATTTCAAAACAGTGTACAAAAAAGTAATGAAAAAGAATAACATATTATCTCACAAGAACCTAGAGACTGTCATTAATGACCAGAGCGCAGTGAACTTCAGCCACGTTTTTAATAATGGCCATTTCTAATGGATATTTTTTGTAACAAGTGTACTGAAAGAGCCCTTTCGTTAACCTTTTTTAGTATTAAAAGTTATCAATTTCTGCAAGGAAATAATTATTATATAATTATTATTTTCCTGGTATGAAATTGACTGCTAGTTGTGCTAAACAAAGGTCAATAAAAAATGTACTTTCTGTACACATATTAGAAAAAAATTATCACAAACAAAAATCTTAAATTAAACCATTATATTAATTTTTAGAAATTATTTTTTGGAATAAAAAAAGCTATAATTATATTATTCTTTTACAATATACGAATATACGAATGAACTTTGAAAAATCATAATATATTATAGTCTTTGTATTGAATTGCAAAAAATTCAATACTACATTTATACAAATGTACAAATGAACTAATTTCCTTAGAAAATTTTGTTTTCTTTTTGAACTAATACTATAATTATTTACTGAACATATTTTTCTTATTTATTTTTTCTGTACTCTTTCCTTTGTTTTTTACTGCACCATTGTTAATTCTTTTATTTTGCTGCTGTTCCTACATGAAGCAAACATTAGAAAAATATAAAAAGACGCTGATATTATTTTTCTCGTTATTAATATGTACAACTTTTGTGAAGCGACCAAAGATATCAACATTGGTATTATTAAATTTGTTGGTCCTCGTATTCTTATAACGAAAACGAATGCCTTATCCAGCAGTGCAACAATTAACATGCTTACTTTCGTTTTTTAACTTGACCAGAATGGAATCGGCCACCTTCTCCTCGAATTCGATTCATTGCATGTCGATGTCTGGATTCATGAAGATATTTCTGAAAAGAATGAAAATAATATTTAATAACATTCAAAATAATGTTATAGATCAGTAAATTAGATACTATAAAAATTAAAATATATACACAAATATGAAATTATTCTGTTATAAGCAGAAGAGATAATGTAACACTAGAACGACCAGACAATTTCTAAACAAGGACAATCCGAATTACAGTACCATGCGTTAGAAGGAGAGGTCAGCAGTCAAAATGACTGCTTTGGTCGTTCTAGTGTTAAGTAAATAAAATATATTAATGACTATATATATTGGTACAACAGAAGATTCAACTAAAGATCAAACAAAACATTAACAATCAATTTATTAACAGGCGTTAAATTTACACCCATAAATAAAATAAGATTATATCAATGTGAAAATTTAAGATATATTTCAAATTTTGTTTAGATATTTTAATTTTTATAATTTTTTTTTATAATTATTTTTTACAAAAAAAATTATGAGGCAGCTTTAAAAAATAATAATACTAAATGAGAGTTTTAATATAAATAATACATACTGGTCTTTCTTTAGGTATTTTTCCCTCAGCTTCTAATTTAGCACGGGCTTGTCTTCGTTTTAATATGCGTCTGTACTGTTTGGCATTTACGTATAAAGGTTCATCTTCTAAAAATTCAGCACTGGGGAGAGCCACTCGTTGGTACCCTGGTTGTCCATTGCTTGCTGGTACCATCTACATTAAACAAATGAAACAAAAAATAAAATAAAGTAAAATACTTTATAAGATACTTTAAATATGTATATAAATAAAAATTTAATAATAATGCATTGAATTAAATGGCGCATGTAGTACATTTTTCAAATTATTTCATTCGTGCCACAGAACCAAATTATCATTATAATTGGAAAAACAGTCCATCATATAAAGTCAATGATTGAAATGAAATTCTTAATAGTCATGCACTGTCGCTCTGTCATCACTACCAGTCAGTACAATGGATTCATACAGACTATGTCAGTGAAAGAGACTTTTTTTTAACAGTAATCACCATGATAATATTTCCTGCCTGAGTAGTAGCTGCTGTAGGACTAGAAATTGGTTGTACAGGAGTTGCTGCTGCGGCAGTTGTAGTTGTTGCTTGTGCTGTTGATCCAGCAATCTGCATTATATTTCCATTTATATTAATCACTGAAACAATTGAAAATAATTAAAACCTAGCAATCAATAATATTTTAAATTAATATTTGAGATTGATAATTTTGTTTCTAATTTAATTGTAAGACAAATATAAATTGAAATGTAAATGAATTTATAAATTAATTAAAAATAATCTCTGTACTCTATAAACAATCTTTATATAACGTATTATTACTAAATTTTTTGTTTAAATATTTAATGATACTTTTACAAAAATAATATAATTAAAAGAGTTGCAATATGTAAAAACTAATTTAAAAAATTCTAAACTTAATTAACTGTTTTTATAATATATTCATTTTTGTTTTATAATATATTTAAAAATATGTATCATTAAGGAGGTGATGTTCATTTTGAGTTGGCCATCAAATGAAATTTCACCTTAACATTTTGACAAAGTTAATACTACAATTATACAAAAATAAGAAATAAAAATAGATTACTTGTGGGTTGAGTAGCTTGCTGCACTTGCCCTTCAAGTGGCATTGGTTGGTAAATATACGTTTGTCCATCTGGTGTTTGAATAATCTGTGGTGTTTGCGGTTGCTGAATAACAATTTGTTGTCCACCTCCTGCTAAACTGGATACGGGAACAACTTGAATCTGTCCATTTGGTGCTGCTACTTGAATTGTTTGTGGTAACATCATTGCTTGACCACCTTGTCCCATTTGAACAACTTGTACTGTTCCTCCTGCTCCTCCAACCATAACTGTTTGGCCTTCTCCAAGTTGTTCCATTTTTTATAACTAAAAATTAAATATTTATTAGAGATATAAGTATAAGAAATGAAATATACAATTTATTACAGTAAAATTAAATTCTGCAAATGATTGAAAACATATTTAATACATGACAAAGATATATATAATTATCAAGTGAAAATAAAAACATTATGATTTCAATCTCTTCAATATTTTTCTCCTGATTAGTGTCGCTAATGACTATTAAAAACAAAATTATTTATATATTTGGACTTGAATATTTAAATGTTATAAGTAAATTAAGAACAGTATTTGTTGCGTTACTTGTTTTTATATACAAAAAAAGAAAAAGCTAAATGTTTATCTTCAAGAATTTTTATGACCGTCAATATTTAAATATAAATCAAAATAATTTTAATGCTTATGTATAAATAATATATTATACATATCCTAATCAAGCTTTATATCTATAAATAAATCTAAATCAAAACCAATACATAATCAACCAACTGAATTAGATTAAAAAATATAATATTTTATTTAAACCAAGTCAATCTTGATAAAACATTAAGATTCTGTTAAACACATTAAAACCCAATAAATGAAATAATTATGAAATATTTCTAAGTTAGTCATCAAGTAACATTTCACTTAAATATAATAAGTGATTAATTTAATTTTTTTTAAATTCATTTTAAACGTAATTTTGAAGCGGCAAAAGATTGAAATAAGCAATGACAAGATATAACAAGATTATTCAATTTAAAGATCCACAAGGAATCTAAAATAATAACACCCTAACCTAACCTAACTGTAAATATTATCATTCATCTGAGTAGAAACAAATTACCTATAAAAATGAAAAAAATAAACGCAATAAGACAACATACATAACCATCGAAAATGAGAAAAATATTGGAATATAAAAACAAACATCAACAATGAGAGGATCGAATTTGAGGTTATGTGTCGTTGTAAAGCATGTGTTTTCAAAAATAAAACGCACCCGAGAGCCGATATCGATCTAAAAATATCCGTTGCGCGTACATCGTGACGTCCATCCCAGAAACAATAGCAAACGTTGAATTTCCTCGATTCACGATCAACGAACGTGTACTCGAGAACAATGCCTCGAGTCGATGCGAAGCTGAGAAAGACGCCGCCGAGTCATCGAGCTGTGACGCGTGGTACATTTAAAGCGCAGAAGAAACGGGGAACAAACGAATGAGAACAAGTAGCGGAGAAAAGCGCGAAACTGATGTCGTTTCGCCGACGCGGCCTTATCGCGGCGCGGAATCAATCGACGAGAAACGTTGCCCCGAAGGAAAAGGCTCCGCGGAAGCAGCAATCTCCGTCAGCAAACATGGCCGAAGATTTGCGCGTATTCTCAGGACGTCGCGGACGTAACGGCAATATCGTGGCCGCGAACGTGGCCTCCCGCGAGGTTAAAATTCGACGAGCGTGTGCGTTTGATAATTTGTGGACTTACATTGGATATTTTCGTGAGCACTTTCCCAATGATTGGTCGGCAAATTGAGGACCAATGGTCGACGATAGAGAGTCCTGGGCTTTGTGTATTGGTGGCACTGAAGGGGGGACCTGCCAGTAGGTGAGCAGCCAGACGCCAGACCGTTCAATGCCCCTCTAATATTGCAAAGCTTCGTCCAATAGGGGACACAGCAGCGCCCCCCCGAACCCCGCACGCTCACCCAACAAACTTCGCGCTCGCTTCGTAATTCGCCTCCCGCGCGCGTCACGGAATTCGCGCTTCATTTCGAACGTGAATTAACCAACCGCAATTAAAACGGCAGATGCCCAACAATTTTTTTCGCGCAATTTCAATTGTATCATCAAGCTATCCGGCATAAATTAATATTTTAGAAATGATCTTACCACTCATTAAAAATAAATTAACTTGTTTTCTTTACATCGTTCGTATCGAGCAATTTATTAATTGCTTTTTTAAATTTCATTCTATCAATAGAACTTTATTGAAAATTTAATTTAAAATATATATTTAACATGAAAATTACCTTCAAGTATCGTTACTATTATACCTACCTAAGCCTAGAGTAAAATTGAAGTTGGTAATTTGTACTACGAATCTAAAAATTCTCTAAACAATTATTATATTGTATATAAAACAATAGGGAAAGATTATTAAATGTTAAATAACGTATTCGAAAATAATTTTCAGAAAATATTGTATTGATGTTTCATTTCTCTCTTTCAAGTTATCATGAAATGAAAAAGAAAAGAGACAAACCCTCACAATATATTATAATGTCACTTTTTGAATACGCCCATATTTATTGTACATTGTAATGGAAATCTTAAGATAAACAATGGTTTTATTATTGTGGATCATACAAACTTATACAATTCTCAGAATCTTTTTCAAATTCTCCATGTTAAATATAACAATGCAATTGGTATTATCTTATTCTTTCTCATATGAATAGGCATATAAAATAAAGATATCTTTGAAACCCGAAACATATTTCAGAGATATGTCCTCTTATTGAAATATTTCAATGAAAAAAATTAAATCTTATTGTGTAAAAAATAAAGAAAGGTAAACTGTGACAATAGTTATGTTAAAGTGAACTTTGTGACTTCTTGACGAAATTTAAATTATCAATATTGCCGCCAAATAAGTATATATAAATAATTTATAAAATAGTGATTAATTTAAAAAAAAACGCACCGTATGTCAGAAAATAAATACATTTACAATGTCTTAAATTGCTTTTTTTATAGACTGCAACTTTTCTTATAAAGTTAACTTTGCATGGAAATGTGTTTCACTGACTATTTAGAGGTTATATTTATGTCTTATAAAGTGCATGGTTTGCTACGTTATGGGCAGAGAAATGAAATTTTAAAATCAGTGTAGTTGTAGTCAGATATTATATCCATATTCAAGTGTATACAAAATTGACTGAGCTCTGCATTTATTCTAATACGAGGGTGGATTGATAAGTTTCCGGCCTGACCAAGAGATGGCGCCACTAGGCCTACCTTGAGGTGGCGTTCTATAGTACCATCCTTAGATAGCTTGTAGCTATAGGATGCTTACGGGAGCGCCTGATTCCGCGATTGATTCCGGAATCTTGTGTTCTAAAACTCATGTAGTTTCATATTAATGAAGACGGATTTTTTTTATTCAACGATTTATCTGCTTTCAAACAATATTGTTGACCAAGTGGTGCGTGCCGGAAACTTATCAATCCACCCTCGTATTGTCAAAAATTTAATTGTAAGAATGAAAAAATATATAAAAAACGGTGCAAACTATTTATCAGATGATCATACATCGTAAATCAATCTACATAACTATTTTAAACAACTGTTATTTAATAAAATTTTGCTTGCATTGACCAGAATTTACTTAAAATTTGGTAAAATATTTCTTTATTTATTATCATATTACTTACCGGAAAAATATTTAAATTTTCTCTATTGTATGTGTGGATTTAACTTATATTTTAAAATGACATAAAATTTAACATTTATAAACAATTTTTACAAGAAATAAACGACTGTTCGACTTCATTTAACGACTGTTATATATAGTACCAATAAGTAAACAATAACACTTATTGGTGTGTTACGGCTTAATTTCTTAAAATAAAGAAAGACAGACAATTTCCTTGGTAGGAGTGTATCCTTTTTTTAATTTAAGAAATTGTTCAAGTTGAAAAATGCCAAATGTTTGAGTCAAATGTTATAATATTTTTATATTTTTTGTTAAATTTGGCGGACTATTTAAAATTTTATCGAACTATATAAATTAATCATTTTTAGATTATCTATTATCAAATCCATAAATATGAATAATTCTTAGTTGCATTATATTGAAATAATTTGGTTGCTCTAATAAACTAAAACAAGGAAATAAGAAATGCTATCAATATAATTATAATCTATTTAATGTTTGTTTAAAAAAGGTATAAACATAATTTTTGCTAACAAAATGTTTGTGCTTTTATATTCAGTACCCCTCTTCAATTTTTTTAAGTAATTGTAACATAATATACATGACACTTGCACAAAATGTCTTCAATTCATAAAATTTTCATACAAACTTTTAAGTTCAACAAATGTCGAATTATTTAAAATAGAAAACGTTGACATACTGTGAAAGTGTATTGCATTTTAATGAGTTTCATATTTAAATATAGATTATCAGTCAATTATGAAACGTGAAATTTAATAAATGAAGTAGAATAAATGATTAAAAGAATAACAACAATGTATATTACATATGTTCACACTGTCAGAAAAAATTAACCAAAAAATTGTGTTTTCAATAACAATAGAATAATAATCAAATATTATAATTTAGTATAAATAAATAATATATATAAAGTTTAAAAAATAATATATAAAACATTATTTCCATGATCATAAATATTTATATATTCAATTTTATAAAAGGCTAAAATATTTTGTAAATAAAGCTGAA
>JABFPN010000061.1:0-28303 GCA_022817305.1 Leptoteleia sp. ZL-2020 | reverse complement strand
AATTTAGTATAAATAAATAATATATATAAAGTTTAAAAAATAATATATAAAACATTATTTCCATGATCATAAATATTTATATATTCAATTTTATAAAAGGCTAAAATATTTTGTAAATAAAGCTGAAATTAATTTCGTAATTTTACACTTTATTTTTCCATGATTTTATGTTTTTTGCACAATAAAATATTTACTTTCACATATAAATATTTGTACCTATCATATTATAATAAGCAAGAATCATTTAAAAAATGGAGAATCAATTTTTTAGTGAACAATTTTCTGATGTGAACTTATCTCATGGCACATGTTCCTGAACCGACATATCTGACATCGAAACGAAATATTATTTACTTCTTACATGCAATTACTTAGTATAATTATTTTAAAGTAGGAAAGAATTTGTATTCTACAGTCGCATCTACCATCATTATATATCTTTTCACAATTTACAGTTATCTCTAATTACAATTCTTATTAAAAAATAAAAATTCGGTTTTACCAAGATATTTGTATCTCATCCATAAATTTTGAAATAGTTTTAAAACTTAAACGAATATAATGCGTAAACATTCATTATCATAAAAAACATATTTCTTAATGCACTCATTATAATATACACATGCTTTAATAACATAAAATATACTTATTTCTAAAATGTACTACTAAAATAAAAGTTATACTTATAAAAAAACGTTAAAAAAATATCGCATTTCAGTATCAATATTACACTTTTCTATCTAAATTTTTAAATAAATACAACAAATGTATTTAAAGGAAAATAGTTTGTGTATGAAATTTGCGTTGGAAGAAGTATGGAAGGGCTGCACAATTAGCTTATCTAAAAGCAATTGCATAATTGATTAATCAATTCATAACCACCTATTTGCTGCGTAACCCTTTTTAAAAAAAATCTAATTAAAGTAGGTGTTATTTTATACGCTCAATCTTTTTAATCGACGCATTCTATGGTAAAAAAACTGAGTGTACGAAATTACATTCATTTTGAGTTTTTTTCTTCTTTCGTTTGTTAATGGATATTTGTATATTTTATGTAATTATACAGGATTAGATCCATTTTATTATTAAAAATGAACGATAATTAAAAAACAGGTAAAGACACGAATAAATGATTTTGAAAAACCCCAAAAAAATTAATAAAATAGAAATAAGTGATTATTATCAAAGAAATAATTAGTGACCGACCGAAGGTTCGGTTTCGGTTTTGGCTAGTATAGGCCAAAAATTTTAGTTTCAGGTAGAGTTTCGGTTTACGGACACTAGAAATAATATTTTTATGCATCACAGAAAGATTTCTGAAATGTCGATAAAATTATGAAGTAACATAAGAAAATTAAAAAAAAATTGATCTTTTTAATCTATGGCATTGTATTCCCAATTATACATGTCAATATACATGCATACATTTAATTTACAAACATTCGATCAAAGTTAAATCGTTTCACTTTTGTTTCTTTCTTTGACAACCATTTCTTATTGTTTCAATTATTTCGCATATTCACACAAATTATTACTTTACATCACCGGTTTTAAACATGGCGTTATAAAAACCAGGTTCAAGACTACACCTGTTTCTCATCAACTTATTTATCTTATGCATATGTAACCCTGCAATAAAGTTCCTTGTGAATCACACTTTTTGGAACGCATCATTGAGACAATAATGCGATTTGATTGCTTGAGCTATGTATTTGAGGAGATTCACTTTCCTGGAAAACGTTGACTGCGGAACTGACGTGTCCACTTTGGTTCATCCTGATTTGATTCACCATGCTTTCGATTTCGGCCCAGTTAGTTCTTACATTTTTGAATAACTGCAAAAAATAACATGCATTAATCATAAGCAAAATATAATTGAAATACAAGTTCGTGATTAATATATTGTTCAAGGAGTCATTGAGTTTCCTATTAATTATGATAATTTATTTAAAATTCTCTTAATCACGAATTACACTGGCTGCAGTTTTTGTATGAAAAATTATGTATGATCTATGAACTACATGAGAATTTGTACACCTATGTATATGTTTTGGTAACTCGAATGTTTTGATAATACTCTGAAGTTATCTGTTAGAAAATTAGAACTTATCACTATTTTATGTCATTTTTAAAAGAATATAACAGATATAATACCTGGTCTAGCCATATTTCATCTTCCAGTAACTCATTTAATATAATAGTTGTGTTCTTTCTGGGATCCGCGTTTCGTTTCTCTGCTACTCTTCTGGCACACTCCAAAAACATGAGGTACTTTTGATGTGCTACTTTATTATACAAATCTACTTTTGCCTGACATTTTCGGCACAATAAGAAATTCTACAAATAAAAGATATATTATAAATTGTTACATTAAAATTGGTGATTTCTTTTTCATTATTTTTTTAAAATTTGACTTTTTAAAACGTTATTTACTTTATCATGAGGCACTTGAAGATCGGGAGGAGAGCCTTCCAATGTAGTACTATTGTAAGGCTGGCCATAAAGTATGACACGAGCATATACTTGATTATGTTGACATGCAGCACAAGAACGATTAATTTCAGAGGTTGTGAATTCTTTTGAAAAATTTATACATGGCCATGTTGATAGTGCCTTGACAAAATGTTCGTGCCATTCCGTCGTAGAAAGCAATCGCTGTTTCAGCTCTTCTGTTACATCATCCACAGTTTTCACGTTTGACAAGAAATAATCATCTGTGAAAATATTTTGTTTTTAGATAATTCACTAAAATTTACTTAATTTTACAGAAGAATAAATTGAAGAAAAATAAAAATAAATATATAATGATTTTGGTATAATAACGTATAAATAGATGTAAATGATTTTGTTTCGCTTGACTTTGAATATAATGCTCATTGGAGGGGGAGGGGGTTAAAACATTATAGCCAAAATACCCCTATTAACGATACTTTCTATCACTTGTCTTTGCTTGCACTTAATCATAATACACGAGGTATCCATGTAGGTAATAAAGTTGCTGCCAAATTCACATTGCTAATCGCGCGCTGAGTGGGGGTCAATGCTAACGTTATGGTCAGAGCGAAGAAATCTTACATTATCTTAATTAACAACTGAAATTTTGCAGCGCACTAAATAAAAATGTTTTTACATTTACAAAATAAAAGCTGAAGATCTGATTGTAAAATAAATCCAGAGATTATTATTAAAATAATGTACCTTGTTCTTGAAAAATTTCTGTAAGGAAGTTCGAATCCAAAGCTTGAGACATTAATGTTTGTATATAAACTGCAAAGTTGTCCTGATATTTTTCTGCTTCCTTCATTGATTTCTGAATGTAATCACTAAATAATATTTAAAAATATTTTAATCAAACATTATTTTGTTGATAAGTTATATAAAAATGTTATATATGTACTTTAATTACCTGTCAGTTAGCATTACTTCATCTCTTAAAAATTCAACAATTGTTTCAGATTCATTTTGTTGCCAGAATTTAACTGGAACCTGTATGTAGATATCTCGATTTTGTGTCGCCCAGCCAGAATACTGCACGGAAAAAAAAGGTACAAAAATTAAAAATTTTATGTACAATAAGTAAGTTTTTAAATATTATGTTATTATAAATAATTTATATTACTTTATATATTTATTTCAATTGTGTATCAACTTACTGTAGATATGTTTCTATAGAGTGTTCGTCCATTTGTTGATGTAAAAGGTACATATTTTTGCAATAACGTTTTTCCATCTATTCTCCACATTGCTGGAAATTCTTCCGACAATTCCGATTTTATAACAAGGAAATCTCCCGACTAAAATTAAAATACAAGTGGAATATTAAAAATTAATTTATATACAATTTTAATAGACTTATATTACAATTTAGTATAAATAAATAATATATATAAAGTTTAAAAAATAATATATAAAACATTATTTCCATGATCATAAATATTTATATATTCAATTTTATAAAAGGCTAAAATATTTTGTAAATAAAGCTGAAATTAATTTCGTAATTTTACACTTTATTTTTCCATGATTTTATGTTTTTTTTAATAGACTTATATTACAACCAATTTTATATACAAAATAAAAAATACATGAAATTAAAATAATCCACATTAATATAAAAATATTATACAAAGACTTACAGAGAATGGTGAAATATCAATATCTTGATCATCAATGGAGGCTAAGAGCTTTTCATTAATTTTACAAGTCATCTTTTGCGAATTGTTAGTATTTTTAAGCGAGCTGTCCAGCTTTTTGCGACCAACTTTTTTGGGAACCACTTCATTGGAGGAATATTCACTTTCATCAAAGAACTTTCGAGATCTTTTAGAAATTACAGGGCGACCTCTCCTTTTCTTCTTTTCATCTTCATCCCCAGTTAATTTTACTGCAGGCGTCCAAGCAGGATCTGAATCTGAATCTTGATCTTCTTCATTATCAAAATAATCATTTTCTTGTTGTGAATCTAATAATTTCTTCTCCTTTGCTTTCCGTTTTGATAATTCACGTCGCGGCAATTGTGACAAAACTGAAAATGTATATTCATATGATTTAAGTTTGATTGTTAAATAAATATAATTTATAATTCTATAAAAATAGCATTAAATATTTTCACACAAATGTGCCAATCAATTAAAAAGCATTCTTTTAATTCAAGTATTTTGAGAAATAAAAGCAAAATTGCATTAGTTATTATTTAATAATATTAATGAACACAATTGAGTGTATTTGTAAAATTCTCTATCATTATTATTTATATTATAAATAAAGTGAAAAAAAGAACTAAGAGAACAAACCTTCATCAATTTTCTTTGGGGGTTTCGCGTTCAGAACAGTATTTGGATCAAGGCCTTGAGCGATAGCCGCTGCTGCTGCAGCAGCAAGCGCTTTTCGTTTTCTATCCGTTGGTCCACCAGGTTTAATAGGCCGTCCTTTTTTAGGTTTTCCCTCAGGTTTAATTGGAGGAATTTCCACCTTCACGTTATTTACATTTCCATTATTACTTGGTGTTATATTGGCCTGCTTCTTCTCTTTCTTCTTTGTCGAGAATGGAAAATCGTCGTCACTGGTGAAACCGTCATCACTGGAATCAAAATTTTGTGCCTTTCGTTCTTTTGGTAAGGGGAAGTACCGTGGATCGTTTGCGTAATCTATTGTGGGCGCATCTTTAGACTGCGATTTCTCTTGTACTTTGGAGGAAACACCATTTGCATGATCAGTGTGCCTGTGTGCCTCTGTTGAGAAGTACGGTTGTGACCTACTCCAGGCAGCTTTCCTCCCGCCTCGCATGGCTGGCGGAGGCGATGGATCTCTTTCGCCTTGTAAAAATTTTAAATAGCTCGCCATAAATCCAGTGTTCGGATCTTTTGGTTTTGTATCTTTATTAGTAACAATGGGTGAATCTATACCTTCCAGGCCTTGTGTTAAAAATTCTAATTCCTCCTCAATATTAGGTACAATGATAACCTATAATAAAAATATTTTATAAAAATACAGGATTTTCAAGAAGAGTTGTTGTTGTTGTTGTTGATTAGTGGCCACCAGAGCTACAGAGCTCTATCAAAGCCATTGATTTTGACTGATTCTTGTATCAGTACACACTCTCCAGATTTTCAAGAAGAGAATAGTACTCGTGCACAAAGAGCAATATGTCTGGCAGCCCGAGCGAAGCGAGGGCTGCCAACACACGAGTGCGAAATTACTAAATATGGTGCACACGATACTTTTTTCAATAAGTGAAAAAAAAGTATGTAGGTACTGTTTTTTTTGTAGGAAACGGATTTGCGTGTGTACTGCAGGCGGGGGTCCAAGCCCCCGATATGAAATTAAGATACATTAAAAAGAAATAATAGTTATTTATGCAAGAAGAGTCTAATGGATAGTATTACGCACGAGTGTGATGGCAGCACGAGCGAAGCGAGTGCTGCCATCACACTCGTGCGTAATATCCCATTAGACTCGTAGTACATACATTGGATGCTTACGGGAGTGCCTGATTCCGCGATTGATTCCGGGATCATGTGTTCTAAAACATAAGTTGATGTTTCCAATATTTCACGTTTAGTAACTTAAATCAACTTATCTATTATTTTAAGTCAGGAGAACGCACCACTTGGTCAACAATATTGTTTGAAAGCAGATAAATCGTTGAATAAATAAAATCCGTTTTCATTAATATGAAACTACATGAGTTTTAGAACACATGATTCCGGAATCAATCGCGGAATCAGGCGCTCCCGTAAGCATCCATTATTTTTTGTCAAACCTCTGTTAAAAACAAGTTTTTTTTTAGTAAAACATTAAGCTGATTGTAGGGGTCCAGGGGGCGAAGCCCCCGGTGGGATCCCCCGACTAAAACTAAAAATATTTTTAAATAGAAAAAAATTACATGGAATAAAAAGTTAAATATATAATTTTAAAATCTTTATTTTCTATGAAAACATTACAATCGATAAAAAACATTACAAACAGAACGTTTGATTTATTCTTGTTTTTTTTTAAACATTACAATCTCATTATGAAAAATAACATTTTGTTTATTTTTACGTGAGTTTACTCTGTCACTTTGGTTAGAGGAATCCCCTATATTCCCTGACGAGTGTGCAGGAATCAACTGATTTTGTTTTAATTCGCATGCATCAAGATAGATTCCTCAGCATGTTAGGAATTTACATTTTTTCCTACCAAAAACAAGCTAGGAATCTTTACTTTTTCTTGCACGTATTGAAAAAAATGAATTATTCTTGTGAACGGATTTTTAAACAAAAAATTTTAATATAATAAAGAATGTATTGTGTTCATGAAAAAAAAATTAAAGGCAGCAGACCCATATGCAACATTTATTCTAGTATCGTTAAATTTTCTTAGAAATATTTAATTTTTTTTTAATATAAAGTACCTTTGGTTGTGGATCTTCTCTTTGTTCTTGTACAAAACCTGCAGTACCCTGTTGACCATTATTTTCCATAAACCCAATGGGACCTAAATCAACAGATGACTGAAACTCTTGGGTAATGTGGTGGGAATGATGACCGGGAGGTATATGAAAAGGTGGAAGATAAGACATGGGTGGTGGTGCATGATGGTGTCCCACCATTAGTGATTGTGGTTGATTTTGATGTGCAGGATTGCTTCTAAAATTTGTAGAATGATGGAGTGTTGACTGCGATGAAAAATTTCCTGTTCCAGAAGAAAATATTTTCGAAGCTGGCGGTGGAGCAGACAAATTCCATCTATCGAAGTCAAAATATCCACCATTTTGTTGTTGTTGCTGGTTAGCGTTATGATGCGCAGGTGGCGGAATTCTGCCTACATAATCTGTTATTACTCCAGACCCAGTTGTTTCATTCAATGGTGAACCATGACTTGTTTTGTCAAAACTCTTTCGCTTTTTATTCAAACTTTCCGCGGTCTTCCTGAGGTCATCAACCTGTTTCTGATCTTCCATGTCAATTCCAGATTGTTGATGTTGCTGTTGCATTTGACATGATCCTTGTTGTTGCAAGTTCTTAACAATGCTCATGGGATCACCTCTGTTGCTACTCAAATCCTGGAGGCTCATTTGATTGGAGTCAAAATACGGTTGCTGCCTTTCAGGAACACCGATAAGACGCTGCATTTGAGACGGTTGCGGCTGTGGAATTCCCTGTGTTTGACTTAAGTCAGGGTTCGAAGTTGCGTAGGTCGTTACCGGAAACTTTCGATTTTGACGAGCATCTAATTCCCAACAGACCTTAAAGTAAAATATATTTATTAATACAGATATAAATATTTAAACTCGAGAAACATAGGTACTATTATTTTCTAAACAGAATCCAACCTGTTGTTTTTCAATATAATCCGGGTGCCTCTCATAACTTCTGCTGTCAGCACTGTAAGTGATCTTATTACTCTCTGTGGCTAAAGCTCTTGTTATTACTGAGGAATAAGCTACTTGTCCATGCCCTTGAGATGGCGGTCGCGGAAGTGTAACATCTAAGGGTGATGGTGGTGCCACTTGCTGAGGCACTGTTGCTTTATATCCTGTAGCTGTACACTGATTTCCATTGCTATCTCCATGTTGCTGTAATGGGGATGGTGAAGACATGGCCATAGGACTATTATACATTGGATAGGCAGGACTTGGGACATGACCAAGAGGACTGGCTTGAGAATGCGCTTGCAAGGGACTTGATCTGCGAGGCACGACAACACCACAGTCAGGTCCATTTTGCGTCGATGTATTAGATGAATAGGCACTGTCCGTAGAAGCAGCGGATTTAGACCTTCCAGAATGATGATATTCTGAATCACTGGTCGAGCCAGTTGAGTATTGCCGATAAGTTGGTGTAGGTTGTTGCTGCGCCAGCACATGAAAAGGTTGTTTGTTAATAGCATTTGTGCAATTATTATTATTGTTAGTGCCGTTGTTAGTTGCGTAACTTAGACTCCTCGAATCCATCATTGAAAAACTAATTGGTGAAGATTGACTACTGCCACTTTCATGACCATCAGTCCGCCTGGGGTCATTTTGACTAACTACTTCGGGGTAAATTTTTGCTTGCGTCTTTGTTTGAACGGCCTGAGTCACCGGGCTGGATTTAATTGGAGGGGAAGCAAATCTTGTAGGTTTTTCTGGTATTGCTTGGTTAGTGGTTTGATTATTAGAATTTAGGAAAATAGCACTGGACGAACAAGTTCTGGTGAGAGTTTGAGGTGTACGATAATCCTTATTTGGCGTAGAAACGATACAAGACTGCTGAAGCGGTTGTACCTAATAATAAAAGAATACAATTAATGAAATAAACAAATTAATTGTTCTATTATTTATAATAAATTTATCATTTAAATTTTATTTCACAAATGATGATACACATACGGAACGTATGATATGATTTTATTTGTATATTTAAATTTCAATTACCTTGACATTGGAGTTGTTTGTAGTATAATCGTTCGCAATACCATTAGAATCAAAACTCCCAGATACTTGCTGGAAAAATGTTTGGTTGTCTGCATTTGCTGGACTGATGATGCTCTTAACTACAGGGGATTCTGACCGAGAAGACTTTTTGTCGTCAATGTAACTGTTTGACTTGAACTCCGGAGAGACGATGTTGTTAATGGGTTGGTTAGTAGGGAAGTGGGAATTGAACGTCTCATAATTAGTGGGACTGGATTTAATAGCAGGGGGTCCCGGGGACGACGGCACCACGCTCTCGTGCGGTAGTATTCCAAAGGGGCTAGGCAGCTGTGCGCTATTCTGCGACCACGCTAAAGATGGTACTGTGGTTGGGATTGTTTGATGTTCGAAGAACGTGGCGTTTTGGTGCGCAGTGCTATAGTTTTCGGGTGAGCCTTGTTTGTCAGGCTGCACCTGACGATGTGGTGCAACATAATGTGGCTGCTTATGGAAGAGCGGCGTGAAAACGTCATAGCTGACAGGCGGAGGCGACAGAAATCCACCCGGATTAAATGGCGATGGTTGTCCAGCCAAGCTGGCAGTCGTGTGCGCCGCCTGCAGGAGCAACGGAGAGGTGGTTGTGGACGGTACCGTCGAGCTCAGGTGCGATACAAAGTCACTACTGGTATTCGCCGTTGGACTTTGAAACGTGGCGCCTGCGCAATTGCTCTGAGCCAGACGGTTGTACGACGCGTACCACGGTCCGACGGGATCCATTCCCGTAATTAACTTCTTACCAAAAGGGGCCTAAGCAGGTCATTATGGAAGACTCATTGCGCCATCTCTGTTGGTTATCAGAGGTCATCGGAGTCACCAAATTTAACGCACAATTGTCGATACCAGTCTCTCACGTGATTGTCTACGAAGCCGTGTCTTCATCATGAACTGCAATGTAAAAAACCATTAGATTATTGATTAGATCTTCTGCTTTAGATTTTTATATTTATTGTATGTAGTATATTTTATATTATTTTTTTACTTTGCAAATTAGTTCATTTACATTTAGTTTTACAATTTAATAGCTCACCAAATATATTGTGCAGTACTTATGTTCATACTCTGAAGCTAATATTAACATTTTTGTTTAGTTCTTGAAAGACTGTTTTCAGTACTTAAAATACAATTGTAAAATTTATTATGACAAATTTAATACTAGAAAGTATTTTTTGGCAATTTCTAAGCAATTTTATTTCATTGGATTTGATATATATTAAGCCATATTCATATTCAATATAGCAATTTATAGAACAAACTCATTGAAGACAAAGCTTAAGGTCTATAAAGAGCAATGACATTATGAAATTATATAATTAGTAATTTATATGTATATTGCAAAAAAATATAAACATAATTATATAAATTAGTATCAAAATAGGATGAACGAAAAAGAAGATATAATTAAAGTGAAAATACATTAAATTTGCAAACTGAAAGTAGTATTTGATAAAAGTTGAATCTATAACACTTGTAGATAAAATTCTTAATGCCAGTTTACTTTTACACTTATAAAAAATGAAATGATAAAAGATATTCTTGATATTACATAAATATTCTAGTGTAAAGTATCATCATGGTCTTTAATTATGAAATATAGTCATTAATAGTAAATGAAATAAAGTTCAAATTAAACGTTAATTTCTATATAATTCATTATTATTTTGATAATTTTATTATTCATAATTTTAAACACTAAAGAGATTACTTAATTACATGTTAATAAATGAATTAAATAAAAATACAATTTGTTTGCAACACTACCAAATCAAAATTCAATAAATACAGTATATATATGAAACATATTATCAAGTTTTTACAAATATTTTTACACTATTACACAATAATTGCATGTATATAATAATACGAACATGATTAAATATTACACATATTATACATATTTTTATGAAAAAAGAAAATACAATTTCTAACTATAAATATGTATTTTTTTGTATATTCTATAAAATAAAATCTTGATTGGTTATTAGTTATGCTAAGATAAAACACTTCAAGTGATATCAAACAATGATTACAATGGGACCAGTAAATACTAATGACTCAAATGAAAATGACTGTTAATTTTTTCAACACTTTGTAAAATATAATTATTTACAAATAAAATCAAGTTACAAGAATTGGGCAAATGAAATATGTTAACAAAATTGTTTTAATGCTCCTCTCAAATTGTTTCTTATTAACGAAGAAATATATGACTTAGCCGGATTTAGCAATTAAGAATAATTTCTATCATGCACACATGTCTATAATAACAAAATGAACTAATTATACTTTAATTGTACCAACAAATCTTGATAAGAGGAAATTTGTATTGAAAATTAATTATAATCTACATTAAAAACATTTATTATTTTATCTTAAAATACATTCCCTTTCAAAATTCAAATCTTATAATTAAATATACATAAATTAAATTAAACTAAATGAATTAAATTATTGAATGAAGTTAATAATAAATGTAAATAAAATGAAAAATATTTCACTGTTTAATATAAATAAAAAAATGTATCTTAGAAACCAGCTTGTTTAAGTTTTGCAAAATAAGTAAATGTTATTATCTTATATTTACCATTTAATTATTCTATAAAATATGCTTCAAAACATCGATTGATCTATAAAACGATCTTTTCCATAAATAATCAAAGCAATAAGTGTTTAATAAAAATTTCAATTTCACTCAAATCATTCACGAAATCATTGCCACTAACACTTCAAAAAAAAATAAATAGCATAACAATAAACGAATGAGCAAAACACAATTTAATCCTTTACCAGTATCGAAACATATTTTTTACTATGTCGTAACCTTTAGCAACAAAAGAAGTAAAAGTACATTTGACACATGACGCAAATGTTCTCACTATTTCCGCCGAATATCTGGCTCTTTTTCTAACCATTTGACAAATGCTGCGGAGTGCAAAGAAAACATATCAAAAATCGTATCGTTGCACGTTTGGAACAAACTCGGAAAGCTATTCATTTGACTCCAAACAGACTAAAATTCCGGCACCAACAGCCGGGCTAGATTGTCACCTTGGATGCCAAAAAAGGGGAACGTTTCTTTTCTTCTTCTTTTTTTTCCCTTTTTTTTCTTTTGTCAAATTTCGATAACCAAATGCAATTGAAAACGAAAGGTTGCGCTCACCTGCAACGAAACGCACATTGCTTTGATTTAGCAATCGTTGTATTCGCCAATAAATTTCACCCTGATCGGGTTCAGAAGTGGGCTCAAACGGTACGTCGGACTGGACGCTCCGAAAATTGCGATCGAGGTGCGAAAATTGGTGGTCGGTGTGCTCGCGTGACGCGACTCGCGACTGCTACTCACATGATTTGCGCAGGGTCGACAATTTCTCGGCGCTTATTCGAGTAGGCGAGGGAATTGCCGAAGTTTTTAGGTTTAAACTTTCGTGGAAATTCTTTCAAGCTTACACTTTATTCGGGCAGAACGTTCTCGCCGAACGCTCACTCGGCTCCCATTACGTTTCTGCCATTTTTCGGTCGCATCTTCGGAGTCAACAATGATCAGACAGGCGGCGAGACTGTGCGAATGCGCAGGGCGGGAATTACAAAAAAAATACGAATACTGATATTAATAACAAATACTTTCGGACATTTTAATTATTAATAGTGAACAATAATAGGCGATGGTTGATAACACTACTGACGAAGCTATGAAATATTTCCGTGAATTTTACTTGTCTGTCATGAAATTATCGTCCCTAAAGAATGTTCGTTAGTCCACTTAAAATAATTCTTGGAATGATACTCAAGTGTTTCCTTTTTAAATATGAAAATAGGTTTTAAAGTAGTAAAATGCTGGAATTTGATATTCAACGTTGTAATTAGGGAAAAAGTTTTATGAGAAATTAAATTGTAAACTAAAGATCCAAAGAAAATTAATATTAATGTAACTATTCTATTAAAAATAAAATATTAAAACATACAACGTATAAAATCGTAGGAAATAAACGGCGTAGATTTATAAGTTTGTTACTTATGTTTATATTTGTTTTATATTCTTCTATATATCATTTTTATATTATTTTCTTCTATATATTATTTTTAACATGATACCAGGATATTTATTGTTTATACTATTTGTTAAGTTGTTATTAACATATTAACACACTTAATACTTTATTTTAAATAAAAACAATTAATTTTTATATGGAAATTTGGTTTATTAGAGAACACGCGTAGTTATTTATCCTATATATGTTATACAAACATTATTATCCTATTTTAACTAGGATATTCGCTAATAATAAAATTACCTATATAAATCCAAAATGCAAAATAAATGAATCTTGCTAAACCTAATTGTAAGTAACATTTCATATTATTTCTCATATGCTTGTTAACAAGCTTACATTATATTTTAAATTTGTTTTTAATTTGAAAAAAATTCTTATAACTGAATTATTTCATAAAAATGAATATCATGTCTTGAATCTGTTTTAGTAACATAAAACAGAATCCAGTTTCGGTAAGTGGATTTCCCTTTCTATACAGCGAACAAGGGCAGTTAATAAAAATCGAAATCCTTAAAAGTAATTGGATTGTTTTTGCGGTGTATACATTACATTGTATGTACTATTATCATATCGCGAACCAATGCGAAACGCACACAAATGGACGCGTTTTTATCGAGATTTTAAGAGATGGATAATGCGAATTTAAGCCGCCTGTGTGGCCCGCTTTATCGGTCGATTAAGAAACCGGTCGATCTCGATACGATAAAAAAGAAAACGAAGGCGGGATTAAAAAGGTACACACACAGATTTATAGCTACTAAAGGTGAAAGGTATCTTCGTCATGATGAAGGATGAGGGGCCGCTTTGTGTGCTTTGAATACATCGATACCTTAAGCGTGCAAAATAAGATGCAAAAAAAAAGTGCACACTCGCTGAGGATGTTTTTAACATTCATCGAACATCAAGTGTTAGCTTCATTTCTTATATTCACACTTTCCGCAACAGATGATATCATCCCGTCTCATTTTCAGATCGTTTACAAGTATATCGGTCCTTATTCCGCTCCCTAACTGTAAATAAAAATAATAAACATGAATTTGAATTATGAGCCAATCAAAATATAAGAATGACTTTTCGTGGTATTTTTTTGTAAAAAAGAGGATTAGTCATTAATTTGATTGGGACATTTACGCACGCGAAGATTCTTACCTATATATAAGCTTCGAGTCGTTGCATAGAAAAGATGTTGATAAATTATATCAGGCTTTCCAAGAATAATTTTAGGTAACTCGGCAGATGTGGTTTGGATGGGAAGTTAATTTTACTTAAATATATACGTCTTAACTAATTTAATATTATATAAAATTTAACATTAACTTTATAGTTATATATAAAAAAGCCAATAATTAAGAAAAATAACTAAATAAAAAATGAAAATTCATTAAAAAGTGAGTCAGTTAAACAAATATTACAATATAAATATTCCCTTAAACTTAATTATATTTCTAATTATATTTTTAATGTTATCTTTTTTCAATACATGCCATTTAATTCTTAAACAGAAATGTTACATAATAATATTAACAAAATGACTGACATTATACTTTTATAATATCGATAACTTATTATGTACCAATCAAAATAAATTTCAATAACATCACCACACACAACATTTTTGCTTCAATCTTATAAGAATAACGATGATCAATAATAATAACGATATTAATAGTAATTTGATTTATTAATTTAAAGTATAATGTTATACAGACAAATTTTTACAACTGCATGTATCGCATTAAAATTAAATAACAAATAAAGAAAGTCACAGAGCAGCAAATGTTTAAAAGTTTTTTAAAACATATTATGAATATACAAGAATTTAGTAAGGAATAAAATATAAAACGATCACTGACTCCATCATACTTTAATCATATCATTAATAAAAATAATAAATACTTGCTATAAGAAAAAAAATACATCGAATCACAAATTTTGGATGTACACTTGTAAAAGATTAAAATATATTTTGTAATTTCTCTTCAAATATATTTTTTTATTCTAATAATTTTTCACCATACATCCTTTTTTTATCATTTACTTTCTTTCGTAATTTCAATTTTCAACAAACAAATAATATCTTCACTAATAACAAAACTAAAAAGAAAAACTTTTACACGATCCGATTTTGTTGTTAATGAAACTTCTCGCGCAATAGCTTTTATTGTTTGTTTATGATATGAATTGTTCTTAATAATACAATAGTAACATAAATGCAGAAAGTAAGCATACTCCAAATGATAAATGGTACAATTTTATACAGTTTGATTGATTAGTAATATACGTGTGTGTATATATGGACCTGTGTAAATTGTACAAGGAACTTAAAAGGATTCTGAATCGTATTAGAAAAATATTTAAAAATTGCATAGTAAAGCGACTAAGGTTGACATTTATCACTGTTTTGAACTGATAAATAGCAAACCTTATTCTTTTCAACTTTGGTGATTGATGCCTAAAATTTCGATATCTAATTGCAGATGCCAAAGTTGTTTATGCGCATGTACTTGTGTGCATATAATTTTTATGGCACACTTAACGTGTCACTTATATTGCTCTGATTTGAATCTTACACTGATTGCGGCGCAAGAAGTATAGGCACTACCTCATCTACATCGCTTTTGCTGCCAAACAGCAAACTTCCTATATGCCGTATCGAAAAGCTGATTTAAATGACTCGTCAGGTGTTGACTAAATGGTGAAAATTCTCTCTGAACATGATCCTGAAACAAATAAATTATAAAATATTAATTTTAATATGATAAAAGGAAAAAAAACTTCCATGTACAAAAGTTGAGAAGCAAAAATACCTCGAAAGGTTTCAGTTTCGCCATATGAAATTTGTGCAAGGATTCGTGCATTCGAATAGCTTTGTCTTCCAGCTGACGTGTCGTTGGTGGGAAACATCTCCAAAAGTGCCTCAATAATTCACCGGCACACACATAAACAGTACGTAATTCTTTTTCTAAATCCTTTGGTATTAATTCTGTAATAAAAAAATCGATATGAACCAATAAAATAATTAATTAAATATTTTGATTAAAATTAAAAGGGCGAAGCGCCCGCCCTCCAGGGCAATACAGTATCCAAAATGTTGGAAGAACTATATTCCCTATTAAATGTACAACATTTTTATGGACAGGGGCTAACAGTTCGTTCAAAAGCAAATTGTTCACCCGCACGAGCATCGGGTTAAATAACAAGCAATTCTCCCTAATTTTTGTAATAAAAAAATTGTCAACACTCACGTCCTAAACTTTCTTCTCTAAATCCTTTCATGAGTGCGCCACCTGGTGTTAATTCTCCCAAAGCTGAAACCGCAGTGGCAGGATTAACTAAAGACGTTGAAGGCTGCCTGGGAATGTAGTTACCATTCAGCCATTTCTCAGACTCTCTCCTCAAATAGTGCAAGATGTCCCTTATTTCCTCAAAGGACATTTCTGGTTTGCCAATGCTCGGTATTGGGCCATGTAAATATCTATCTACTTGTGTTAAATTAAGAGGTACGGTGGTATTCCAGTTATTTGAGTCACAGCTCTGATCAAGATCATCATATACTATTTTCTCTTGTATTCTAAGCTGTAAAGATCATATAAAAGGGAACATTAATTTTAATTTATTATATCAACTATAGTCGGGACCCGTAACAAAAGGGTTAAAAAAATGCCAAAAAAACATATTTCTAGATCCTAATAATCACAATGGCATATTGTTACATAGAATTGAATATAGCCACGAATTCAAATGGAACAATACTAAGGTACTAGAAACTGAAATTATAATTATAATAAACGTCCAATATCTGCATGAATTCTATCACAAGAAAACTTTGATGGTATTGATCGTGCCCGTTTGAAATTATGTTATTTGTAACGAATATTAATTCTAAAAGTATTAAAAATCTTTATATATTAAAGTACAATAAATCCTTTACTTTTTTCATCTTTGGTTCACTGGAAATATCCGTGCTGGCCGGATGTTTCCCCGAGGAAGTTGCAGAGCCATTTATTTGTAGCTGACTGTTTTGTTGTAGTGCATTTGTTTTGGCAGTATTAGCTTTCATAACCATGATGCTATGCTGGTTGAATCGTTTAATCATACTCTGGTGAACAATGTTCCCTGATGTTTTATCCACTCGGCTATTACCAATGCCGTAATTTTCATCCAGGCTTACATCGTCAAAAGATGTGATATCCAAGAGTGGGTCACTGATTCCATTTTGAATATCTTTTTTCATTTCTTGATCATCGATTTTGGCACACTCGGCAAATAAATCCTTGGTCCCTGCATTTATGCGATCTCGATGATAGTAATGTGATTGAAAGAACTTGGTCCAAAAATCAGCCTCAGACATTTTGTGAGGCACATTTTCTATATGCTTTTTTTTAACAGCAGGATAAGTCTTAAATATACATTCCATAATATCAATCGTTAGGTTGTATTTCAGTCCATTGCAACCATCAGTTTGAGGTTTTATGTCAGCCTAAAATAATTTTATTTAAGTATTTAAATTAATTCATGTGTTAAAATATAAAGGATGTGTAGAGGAAATATTATAAATATTTGTTTAATTATTTGCGCAATCATTAATAATATATAATTTTTTTTTTCATTTTTATGTATATTTGTACAAAATATAAAACTTACGAGGAAGGCACTGTTTACACCGATTTCCTGTCGCTGAGTTTGTTTTGCTTGTGTATATTCTGCAGCATGTTGAGTCCAAAACTCTTCCGAAGTTATAACCTGTGGTATCACTAAATCTCTGTACAATTTGTAGAGTGTCGGATTTTCTGACAATGTTCTAAAAAATATAGTTGTATTATATTATAAAAATTATTTTTAATGCTATTAAATAATTTTGTAATTATTTGTTTTCATGTTTCTTTCTGGAATTCATTTCAATTTGTTGTATATGTAAAAATGTATAATTTACCGATTTTTTTCTTCTAGTTCTTTATTTATCTTTTTTTTAAATTTAGGTAAAAGGTGCTGCAATTGTTCCTTCACTTCATCGCGATCTTTGAGTTGAGCTTCGAGTCCATTTTTATTTACAAAGTGAAATGTTGATGATGTCCCGTCATGAAGAACAAGTTGGAGTTGAATTTTTGGTTTGCCTTCGGGTGATATCTTTTGCGCTATAAAATGATTTAAAAAATAAACATGATAAAAAATCTATCAAATTGATTGTATTTTGTTTTGTTTTTATTGTTTATATTAATTATTAATAAACCTTCCCTAATAATATTCAATATTTATCTTTTAATATTGAGAACATTCATTGATTATTTATACTTGTATCATTATATCACAAAATCAAAGACAAAGAATTAAAGGAATAATGTTTTGTGTTACTCTTCATTGCTTTGAATTTTTCTATATTGCATTAATTTCACTAAGTTTTGTGAAATTATAATATAAAAAAAATAATAAAATAATTTTGTATTTATTACTTACATTTTATGTCCTCATATTTGTGACTGACAGATACAGTGTCTTTATTGTCTAGCATCCATGCTATTCGTTCACTCATTACATATAAAGTGCCATCTCCTTTTTTATAGCGAACTTGTCCAACTTGCATCAATACATCTTCCGACGATGTGGTCATGATGGATCTATTTTTCTTATTAATAAAACTGTAAAAAATTATAAACAAATAAATAAAAAATCAATTTTATTTACATACCTTTTAATATTTTTAAGTGAAATCTTTCCTTAATAATACTTATTATAATAAGAATAAAGTTAAATTTTGGTAGATAGCAAAATTTGAATATTTATATTACATATAATACATATAATTAATATGTATATATACATTAAAAAATTACTATATATTCTTGTATATCCATCATGAACATTTATTTACTATAATAATAATAACAACAAATAGAAAATTGTTATATTCATAATAAATTTGTAATAATATATAAAGTTAGGAAAGAATAGATATTCTTAACTAACAATAAGTTTCATAAAAAATAATTTATATTTTTTTTCATAAGATTAAATATAATAAAACATAACTATGGAATGGAAGGTAGAAAAAATTGTAAATTTTGTCAATATATCACTAAATCATTTTTATTACTAATACCAAATAAAATGCAACACATATAACACCTTCATTGGAAATAATTTTTAATAGGAATATATAAAAATCATATGTAACAAAAATTATCTAATAAATTTAAATATTATGGTAAAGTCTCTATTAAAAATGAAGCGATAAAACATAATGGCATAAAAAAACAATAAACGTGTACACCTATAAGTCGCGATTATCTATGTTTCTATATGTTTTAATGCGTATTTGCGTTTTATACCTCATTTTTAACAGGGATATACTCCTTACAGACCACTGAATATGACTTTGTCTAAGCTTGCTTATTAAATAATTCCTTTAATTTATAAAAAAAGAACATAATAATTTCAACACAATAAAAAAATATTTATTTCACTCGAATAAATGACATTTAAATCAAAACTTCAAATAATTCGCAAATAAAGGTTGTATGCTACTTGAAAATGTAGCCTTAAACAATGAATGGTTACAATAAAGAAAATAACCTCTATATTGAAATTTAAAAATGAGCATTTGTAACACAAAGCAAAAACCATGCTGCACGTTTACTTCTCCCGTAATAAGTAATACCACAGAAATTTTAAAAATTTATCAAATTCAAGGGGATTTAAAAAAATAGTGTTTTTTTTTTAAATCAAAACCATGACCTTGCTTCTTTGAGTTTTATACGTTTCACTATTTTTGAGCACTTTTCTTTAAAACATGAGGTCATTATAAAAATACATATACAAACTCGAAATAATCAAAATTAAAAGAAAGAATGAAAAGAAAAAAAAAACTTGTGCAATTAATTTCGTAACATTACAAATTGCGAACTCGCCGATGCAAAGCAAGCCAAGAGCGGTGTGCCCTCGTCCAGTACAATTAACTTGCGCTCATTTTCGGCTAATTGCGTTCGAAACTGGCGGTTTAAATAGAAAATAACGTATTTCCGTGGACTGACGTATTAATGGTACTCAAACAACCTCTAAAATTGATGATTTACCGGTAGAAAACGGCTGAAAATCGTGAAACGTTGCGCGGAGCCGTCGAACGAGTGTCGAATGGGCACGGCCATGTGTAGAACAGTACAGCGGCACAGCAACGTACGGACACATCGCGAAGCGAGGAAGGCTGCCACCGAACCGTCGGCCGAGCTCGGCTCTCCTGCTTCGTACTGCGCTTCTTGCACGACAGAGCCGATCGTACTACACGAAATTGCGCGTAAATGCCCGAAGGTTGCCGACTTTGGACGAAGTGCAGTCACGTAGCGTGGACTCGCATTCGATCGTCGTTCTTTGACGCGTCAACACTTAAATGTTCCGTGCTCCATGCTCGCAACATTACCAACCGAGTGATCCCGTTTTATTTGTTTTCGTTACAGAATTCTATATTATCGACTAAAAACAAACAATTTTACCATTTAGAATTGTGATGACTTTTCCTGTAAATGGAAACTATGACCCTTTAAAACCCTTCGTTAAAAGTTGATATAAAGTTAGTTTTATATATATTATTAATATATCTATATCTAAAACCTGTGTTTGTATGTATATGAATTCAATTATCTTCCTTAATAAACAAGAATTATTAATAATTATACGGTGTACAAATTGTCAATAAAACTTATTGATAAATGTTATATTTCTAACATTCGTAATAACTATTTATATTTTTTTAATAACAATAATTTTTAATAATTTCTTGTTTACTAGGCTATTATTATTTATATATTTTTCTATAACATTAATAATAACACTATAAAATATTATATTTCAATTTTGGTACATTAAATTTTTGTATAATTCTATTTAGAATTATAAATTATAACATTTTTTTTGCAGGCAATAATTTTTACCATAAATGTTTCTTTTTGTTATTTTGATTTAATTTTAAACCCTACTAGGTTTATCTGTTAAATTTTTGAATTGTCAACGAATTCGGTGCATCTATCTCCAAGTACAAAAAGGTTAACTCTGTAAATCACGAGAAAAGCCAATGCTCAAAGGATTATAAAAATGTAAATAGAAACCAACACTTGCAATAAAAATTGTAATGTCAAGAGGGTGTATCGGACGCGGAATGATAAATGACATTTATAAAATCCCTGTTTTTGTTCACCCCTAAACTCTGTTTATATATACTTTTATACAATTTCCAGTCGTAATCCGGCCCATATGTTGAACTCATTTCTCTCACAGTCTTGTGTAAATTACTATCAGCAATTGGAATAACCACTTCACCGAAGAAATGGAATAATTTTCATTTATAAAAACAAATTTCTGTCAGCAAACAATTATCATTTCATCCGCTTAAGAATCGCCAATCTCAACGTTCCATTAAACATTTTTATTTATTGTAATACTTATTATTGAAATCGGTTATGGTTTAGGAATTTTATTTCAGGCTCTGCTTGGCATTATAAATTAAAATATTCTAGATAAACATTACATAAATGTCGCAAACTCGCTTGCCAGTTAATAAGTACATTTTTAAGGAACAAAGATTGTCAATTTTGATAGTTCTCGCTGTTCTTCCCTTACTTTTTCGTTAACACAAGCAATGCATGAAAGGGATTGCGTTCCCCTAGGGTGCGATAAATCAATCCCGTCGGATTCAAACGTAGTAGTAGCAGGTGGCTTTCTCACTTACCATAGCTCATGCCTCTAATTCCCAATTAACATCATCCTTCCTGTAAGCATGCACTATTTACTATCTCTGTATAAAATAGATAAGTGACATTCACTTACAACGCAAGTTCAATTAAATATTCCATAAAACTTCTTACAATCAATACTAAAAAATGTATCACAGGCAAACTTTTAATCTGCGTAATCTAACTTGTTTCTTTTTTTTCATTTGTTATGACAATTTAATATTTTTAATGTTGAATTAATTTATGATCATCGTTTCAAACTTTATTTATAGTCATTTTTAGGACGCCCTGATGGAGACAATTTGCTGATAAATGCTGAAAAGTCACAATTTTAGCAATTTTTCAGCATTTTTCAGTATTCTTTTCCACAAGAACGCTAAAACATAATAATTACAAAACAATTTTCTTATAAATTTTAATAAATTAAAACATGTATGTGTGATTTTTAGTAAAGAATATACAGTGGAATTAAATGAAAAATTGGGGATAAATTGTGGGAAATAATGCAATGCAAAAATGTAAATTATATTCATAATACTGTTCTTATTTCATTATAAACAAGTTTTACAAGAAATCATTATTTTCTGTCTAAAATGCATGTAAATTCTTTACACCTTCAATCGTTAAACACGATACCTTATTTCAATTACATTATAATAATTACAGAAGGCGTTGGACCGTGTAATTCTATTCAAATTTAACGAAGAAGGTAAGACCACTAGAGAAATCGAAGGGTACGTGATGTAATGGCTTGTATATTGTGAAGTAATGATCAATTTGAACAATCATGAGGTAAATCAACTTGAACTTAAATTTTAATTAAAATAATATTTTACATTCAAAAGTAACTTTAATAATTAAATTAAAAGAAAAATTGTGCAATGTAATAAACTCATATAATAATCTTTTCATTAAAAAAAAAATAACAATATTAATAATATTAAATAAAAATGAAAAAATAAACTTGAATGATGTTTAGTTTTTAATATTATGTTTCTTTTTATAGCGCAGGATGAAAGCTCCATTTAAGAAGTTGGGACTAAAGATGATAGTTTGAAAAAAGAAAAGGAAAAATAAATGATGAAAACGATCGTGTCATCAGTTACAATTGTTTATCACATATGTTCGGATAGGCTCTTAAGTCCGTTCGGACACGTGTTTGAAGTCCGCGTACATCTAACTACGAGCGGTCCCCCAGGATCGCTCTCTTGAAACTAAGTGAAAAAGAATAGGATTATAGGAAGGCAACTTCACGGATCGACGCCCCTCATACTCATGATGGTAATTCCCCGGAGCACCGCTTTCCGCGTGATCACGAATTTTTCTCTTTCAGTCATCAAATTATACCAATCGCACGGTAAGTGACATTTCTCGGCCAAGTACACAATGTCTTCGTTTCAAACTCTATCAGTTGATTGTGAATCGAACAGTTTGCAATGCCTTTTAACTTTAATTTTGAGCTCATAACAAGGTTTTTTGTTATCATGTCTAATTATATTAAATCAATTGTGTGTATATATATATATATATATATATATATATATATATATATATATGTAATTATATATAAAAAATAAAAATAAAGAGTACAAGGTAATAGAAATTGTACCCAGAGAAAAAAGATTGATAGAAATTACTGACATTGTTAGTAAACTGATCATATACTTGCAAGAATTGAAAAATTACTATCCTAAGTTAGTAAAAATTGTCAGCATTTTATAATAATTGTCTATAAATTGATATTTTTTGCTAACTTAAGATAGTTATTTCTCAAATTTTGCAAATATATGACCAGTTTACTTACAACGTCAGTAATTTTTATTAATTTTTTCTTTCCGTGTATGGATATTTGCACGCCGTCAGTCTTTTATTTTTCAAAATTAAATTTACATATTCGTTATTATTTGAGAAATCAGACGTCTATATTCGAATATGAAATTTGTATAGATGATCATTAACTTTAAGTATGTCATAGTTCAGTACTAATTACTGTGTTGTAGATTAGGCAATAAAAGTTTAATTTTCGATAAAGATACCTGACCGGGACCATTACACAGCTCTGTTTTACACTCATATGCATTTCTTGATTGGGAATGAAATTACATTGTTTTCGGATAAGGATAATGTAGATCAATTACAATTTTTACTATTAAATTATCATTTTACAATCACAATAAACGAAAGTAATTTACAACAAAATAATATTAAGATCGTTTTTAATATATACAATCTAGTTAATTATACAATTTATGCTTCGAGCACGTGATTTAAATAAGCTATGTAACAAATTGCAAGCCGAAGAATTTCGATTTTGGATAACTTCTTGTCTGGAGGCAGAGTAGGTAGTAATTTGCGGAGTTCTGCAAATGCCAAGTTAAAGGCTTCCACTCTTACTCGTTCTCTGCATAAAATTGCAAACAACTCGTTATAAATATACTTTTTAAACAAAATTTATCTATAAATACATACATATAAAATAGTAGCTAATAATCCCTTGCGGTAAAACTTTGCTAAAAAATGCTGAAATTCCTAATTCTTGCTCTTTTTCAGAATTGTTCAACATTTCGTATGGACGATCACTAACAAAATAGAGATCTGACATGTGCTGAAAATATGTTGAAAATTATTGAAAAACTACCAAAAGTTTTCTCAACAATATTTCAGTACAATTATCAGCATTTTTCAGTAAATTTTTTCCCGCGAGAGATGTCTAACAGATCATTTGGATGTATATAGTGCAAATAATTTTTTCAGTTGCAATACCTTGTAGCGTGCGCCGTCCTGTACTTTTGAGTGGCTCGTCGCCTTCGACGTCTTTCTTCTCTGGATAATGAACCGGAACTAGGTCCTATCCCATTAATGATATTGTGCCCACCGTTGGTCATCCCACTTTCTTTTTCTCTAAAATAAACTATATATTAATATTAATGTTAAATTTATTCAGTGAAAACAGCATACACTTGATAATTTATGATGTAACTTAAAAAGTATAATAATACTTTTTTATAACAGTTATAATATCTGACAATTTTATATACAAAAATATAAGTCACAAACCTTCGCTTTACCGGTATATTAATGTTACAACAAGCTGGAATTGGAAGAAGAGCTTCTCTCTCCATCATCCGTTACCTTAAAATGTTTAAACTTTTTTTTATCAATCTACATTTATTTAAAACGAAGCGAAATTATTTAAGTAATAAACAAGATTTGCTAAATTATATTTAATTATTAAATGTTGAAGCAACTAAAATCGTGTACTAATTTTGTGAACAAAAAGGTGAATCAGAATTTGATTTGTACCAAAAATCCCATGAGATGTCGAACCCTTTCTCTTACGATAATTTGATGAAACAATAAAAGAATACGCGGTGTGAAAATTAATACGACAAATATTTGTATTATTAAAGGGGTGAATATTTCTGCAAGAATCGAAGCATTTGATGGTGTTGTACACTGACGGGAAATTTGTTAAATTTTGGCAAATAGTTAAAAAAACTGATACTATACAAATGTAACAAAGTTTTATATAAAATATATTAAAAATAACACAGATAATACGTTATGCACTGAGAAAAGTATGAGAAAAAATTACTGTTTTTAACTATGTTTCAGATGTATATCCGTCTTTCAGTAAAAATTACTGGTTTTTAAAAGCAAAGAAACTAGTTTTAAATGTTATATTTATAAATGAAACAGTAATTTTTACTGAAAGACCGATATACATCTGAAACACAGTTAAAAACAGTGATTTTTTCTGTTCAATTTTTCTCAGTGTATTATATAAATATTTCATGTTTTCATATATTTTACATTCCGTGTTATTTTTCTTAAATTTATAATAAGAAAATAACTATAATAATAAGAACAATTGCTATCTCGAGGGATATAAGGAATCGTTGTCAAGACTTTATACAAATGGCAAGATTTTGAATTATTTAACAGAACATATATTCTGTGTAAAGTATATTCGAGGTCTAGTAAGTGATCAACTATTGATAGTGATAAGTCTCGGGTGAAAAATAACCCTCCGACTGTCTTGTTGATTTCGAACTTTAAATAGAACATTTATATGGACGAGTGTCCCCGCGTGTTAATAATTAATGAAAAATTCAAATATCCATGGAAAAGGTACTATTTATGGGATGAGAAATTTTGATTTTACGACGCCTCGTGAAATCCCAATACAGAAAACATGAAAACAAATATTACTACGAATTATCGGATAAAGATATTGCAAATATCTTACGAATATTTTAAATAAATGTTCAATAAATTTTATACATTTACTTTTGTGGAAAAGAATGCTGATAAATGCTGAAAAATGTTGAAAAATTGAGAAACTGCTAAAATTTGGATTTTTCAACATTTTTCAGTTTTTGCAGCATTTTTTTCCACAAGTGAATTGTTACATTCTTAAATAAATTAAAATAGTCAGTACCGTAATCTTGCAATAATATTTTCAAGTTACACTTTACAAATAAATAAACGAGATATTTTAATAATGTATAATATTACTGTTACATAATGCATTAAATGTTATTTAATATGTAACAAAATTATTAAAAACACGATAATGCAAATACAAAAAAATGTAACACCATAAAGATTATACGAAATTATAGCAAACGCAAACTTAAATTACATATGGTACATCTTACCCGAAAAAGTTGAAAGGAAATAGTGCAAATTAAATTGCATTACTAACATCCAATATTAATTCACATTTTTAACTTGTCCCGATCCTGCTTGAACTTCAACACTGTACAAAATATACTTGAAACGTAAAATTACAATTGCGAGAACTAATCACAGGTGTGTTTTGATAGCGTCTTTTGCCTCCAAATATAACTGAAAACGATTCGCAAAATTATAAATGTAAATTATCAAATCAATCGTAACCTTTTCATCGGATCGCAAAAATACATATGATAAGATCTTGGTCCACAAGCGGCAGATAACAAGGGGCGTTCTTGATTCCTTTGATGCATGAACCACGCCTTGAATTTCACAGCATCGTCGAATCATCCAATAGGAGAATCGTATTCTCAATCCTAGCAACACCCCTTGATTTCGGTCGCCATTATCCTGGTAATCATTTATTATGTTTTTCGTTTGATTTATAAACAATATACGTAATATTGATCTTTTTTCAACATTTCCTCGAGCCATGTAAAAAAAATAGCTCCATGAAACAGCAACAATTGATGTTGTTGCTGAAAAGTTACAGTAGCATTTAAATGTCGAAATTATTGATCCGGTGCCTATGCACTGAAAAAAAAGGATTCATAACAGTAATGCTTATTTAATAAATGTTAAAAAAACATATCTTTGTATGTGACCAATTTGATGTACAATAACTATTGCGTAATTTTCATATGACTGAGAGAAAAGTTTTTGAAAAAATTGCCATCTTTTTTTGTATTTCGAGGACATCATGGACAAATTTACGAATGTCCAATGAAAAATTATAAGATGTATTCATAAAAGACGTAAATATTATAATTTTTCACTTTATTTGTACAAGTTTCAGAATACATTGTACAATTTTTGATTGTATTTAGTCAATCAGGTCTTCAAATTACAACGAAAAATTTCAATTGGTTCACATTTTTTCTCTCAGTGTATTTATGTAAAAAGTATATTTGTATATACTTTATAACCGTTGTATACAAGTTACGACAATATTTCTCCATATTCTGCAATCCCAATTTTCATTTGTATCTAGACATTCCAGTTGCGTAACTTCACTTAAGAAAATCAAGAGTTAAATTAATGTTTACAATTAAAAGAAAATAATAAATAAAATAATTTTGTTCTGCCACTTTTGTTATTTTATATGTGGAAAGGATACACTAGTAAAAATGAAACATATATGGTCCATATATGGTGTGTATATGTTTTAAAATTTTCATATAAGAAAATAAAAAACTCATATATGGACATACATGTTTTTCCTTAATCCATATACAGTCAATATGGTCGACATATAGCAATAATTGATTTCCATGTAAAGAAATTATTAAACGCATATATGACTAGAATATTATATCAATTATTGCCATACATCGACCATGTATGGATTAAAGAAAAACATATATATATATATCCATATATGAATTTTTTATTTCCATATGTGAAATTGTTAAAACATATATGGACCATACTTGTTTCAAGTTTACTAGGGTACTTTGTATAAATTACAGTTATCGAATTAAAAGGACTTTTTTAAAATATTCCTATATGATATCGTATCAAAAATACAATTTTTACACACTTCGCAATAACAATTTTCATTTGAATCTGTCATGATGTTGCATATTTATCTATTTGAAAGATATCTGTTTAAATAGATAATACTATAGAAAGTTTACTCCAAGTTACAAAACAATATGCAACTGCCCAAGTAGAAATTGAATTCGGGCTGTTTTAGGGGCCTTTATAATTATTTCTAAAAATTTTGGGGGCACTAATAGGTTACCTCGATAATGCCCTATCGGGTTATATTCGGGGATGTAACGCACGGCGGTTTACAGCTCCCTATAAGGCAGCCTTTAAAGGCAGTTACTAGGGCCCTATAGCAGCCCTAATTGTGG